>PVHY01033492.1:0-11087 GCA_004024945.1 Uropsilus gracilis
CCAGAGGGTGGCCGTGTCATAATGAGGAAAGTTCCACGGGGGCGGGGTGTCTCACTGAAGAAGAGGGGGTCTCCGAAGGGAGTGTCTCACTGAAGACGGGTCTCCTTGAGGGGCTTCCCTTGCAGGTGAAGGCTCCTCTCCCGAGGGAGAGGTCATTTGACGAAAGTCCAGGCTGGGTGGGCCACCGGGCGGAGGCGCTGGAATCTCGGCTGTATTCGAGGGAGGCGGGATGGAGCGAGGTGGTGCTGGGGCCCTGCAGGGCTGGGCCGCCCTGGGGTTCACGACAGCCCCGGGGTATCACAACTGCCTGAGCAGGTGGCAGGTGTCACGAAGTCCAGAGACTTAAGGTGCGGGGATCGAGACCAGGAAAATGGGCAGACAGAGACCAGGAAAGTCGGCGGGTCGAGGACTGCTACGGCTAGTGCCGGGCCCCGAGGGCTCCAGCGTTCTGCCCCGCTGGTCCTGGAGCCCAGGAATCCAGCCACTTCTCACCCCAGGTCCTAGCCGGCGTCCCTGAGTATGGAGGAAAGGACGCCCCGAGCACCCAGCAGAGGTTCAAGCTGCGCGGACGCATTCAGCTCGTAACTCCCTGCAGTGACTCAACTCGGGCGTGACATTACTTCGCCCGGACCCCCCCCCCGACCCCAAACCCACGCGCCCCGGCGTGGCGGCCAGGGGGCGCGCACCTGAGGGGGCGTGGCCGCCGCCCCGGGCCGGGCTGGAAGGGGTTAAGCCGAGGCGCGCTCAGCCCCGCCCCCCGCAGGCCGCGGAGCCTGAGCCCCAGCGGCGGAGCGGAGCCGCGGCCGCCGCCCGCCCGCCTCCGCCCGCGGGGAGCCCGCCCGCCGGCGCCCGGGAGCGCCACCGCCCGGCCCAGGCCCAGCCCCAGGCCTAGCGCGGAGCCGAGCGGAGCGGCGTCCACCCCGGCCCTGCGAGCCGGCGAGGCGGGGGCGGGCCCGCGGTCTCCCACTAATCGCCCATTCTCTGAGCGGGAGCGGGAGCCCCGGCGCCCGGGATCCGGCTGGGCCCGCGCCCATGGCGAGCGCGGCCTGCCCGGGCCCCGGGGACCCTGCCATGTGAAGCAGGCCGGGGCTGGGGGCCCGGCCATGGCCGGGGAACGGCCCCCGCTACGGGGCCCTGGGCCCGGGCCCGGGGAGGCGTCGGGGGAGGGGGGCCCCGGGCCGGGGGGCGCAGGCGGAGGCCCGGGCCGGGGCCGCCCCTCCTCCTACCGGGCTCTCCGCAGCGCCGTGTCCAGCCTGGCGCGCGTGGACGATTTCCACTGCGCGGAGAAGATCGGAGCCGGCTTCTTCTCTGAGGTCTACAAGGTAGGAGCGGCGGAGAGGGCAGAGGGGCGGGACTGAGCCTTGGACCCGAGACAGGGGCTCGCGCTCGGCCACCTATGCACTTGCCGCCCCCCAGGTTCGGCACCGACAGTCCGGGCAAGTCATGGTGCTGAAAATGAACAGGCTCCCCAGTAACCGAGGAAACACACTACGGGAGGTGCAGCTGATGAACCGGCTCCGACACCCCAACATCCTAAGGTTAGCGGCCTTTGGATGGTGGGGGGAAAGGGAAAGTTCCCACGGGAAAAGTGAGGACTGTGGAGGGGGTGGGGAAGGGCTTTGACAGCCTACTCTACCTTCCTGTCATTTTCCAGGTTCATGGGGGTCTGTGTGCACCAGGGGCAGCTGCACGCCCTTACAGAGGTGAGGCTGGGCTGGGAGAGGGGACAACCCCCCCCCCACTACCTTCAGGGGGGAAGGGGGAGTCAGCAGTCAGGTGTATCTAAAGAGGGGAATGAGAGACAGCAGGACCTGGGAGGTGTCCCTGAACTTCCCTTTGGGCGAATAGAAGACTTCAGCTGCTCAGGTCCCCTGATCCCCTGGAACAGTGCTAGCCAATAGAACTTTCTGCCATGATGAAAATGTTCTGTATCAGTGCTGTCCAAAACCGCAGCCGCTGACTGCATGTGCCTGGGGGCCACTGGAAATGTGGCTATGTGACTAAGGAACTGCGTGCTTAATTTTATTTAAACGTAATCATTTAAACTGCCCCATATGGGCGGCACGGTGGCTCGTGCCTGTAAGCTTCAGCCTATGAAGCGGCCGGGGCTAGGAATCACGGTTCGAGTGCCGCCTGGGGCCCATAGCGAGACCTAGTTCCAAAAAAATAGCTGGGTGTGGTGGCGCGCGCCTGTCATCCCAGCTACCTGGGAAGCTGAGGCTGGGGATTGCTTGAGTCTGTGGTACCCCGGGCAACGAGAGCCTGTGGTTCCACGGGCAAAAATAGCGAGACCTAGCCTCAAAGAAAAAAAAAATTGCCCCATATGTATGCCTAGTCGCAGCCCTAGAACATGAATGTGAGATCCCACAGCACAGACTCGCCCTTCCGATTCTCCTCAGTTCCCCGGCTTGTAAGTTATTTGCCTGCAGACTGGAACCTTGACATGCCCTTCTCCTCCCTGTATCTCTAGTATATGAATGGGGGGACCCTGGAACAGCTGCTCAGCTCCCCTGAACCTCTATCCTGGCCGGTAAGGCTACACCTGGCTCTGGACATTGCCCGTGGCCTGAGGTACCTGCATGCCAAAGGTGTGTTCCACCGAGACCTCACCTCTAAGGTAGGCTGGACAGGTGGGTGGGAGCTGAACGGGGAGTTGAGATTCTAGATTGTGACTAGTCTATGTTTGTTAGAATGTGAACACTAAGTTTGTGAGGATGATGGGGTAGCAAGGCATGGGAGAATGGAATGGGGGACTCTGGTGAGGGTGAGTGTTCTGAGGGACTGGATATCAAGTTGTGTTTGGGGTGATGGGTGATGTTACAAGACTAGGGTGCATAGAGAACACTGGGAGACCCGAGAGGGTTGGGGTTATTCTGGAATGACAGGGATTCAGGGCACATTCAGGAAGTCGGAGAACCGAAGGTAATGGGTGTCTGGAATCTGTGTATCAGAACTGTCTGATCCGAAGGGAAGACCAAGGCTTCACAGCTGTTGTGGGTGACTTCGGGCTGGCGGAAAAGATTCCTGTGTATAGGTGAGGTAAACGCCCTGTCCCCAAACTTCCCACATAGCCCCCAGGGACATTTCTGGGGTGGAGGAATGGGGCTCACCTCATCCCATTCTGTCTGGAGAGAATGCCTGAGTGGATGTTTCTGACAGGGAAGGGGCAAGGAAGGAGCCATTGGCTGTGGTGGGTTCCCCTTACTGGATGGCCCCAGAGGTGTTGCGGGGTGAGCTATACGATGAGAAGGTAAGACAACAACCTTTCAGATCCCCAAGGCTTCCAGAGACACCCCCCACACCCCGAGATACTCTTAGAAAGCTTCATCCTCTGGTCCTCAACAGCTCAAAAGATATTCAGAAGACCCCCAATCCCAACGCCCCCAACCATTGTCTTTCACAGGCACCCCTCCAACACGTAAAAACCATCAAGAATCCTCCCGAAATGATGGCATATCCTAACAAAATTCTGACCTGACAACTGTCATTTCCTCCCTCTGACATTATCTCCTCCCCCCAGGCTGATGTCTTTGCCTTTGGGATTGTCCTCTGTGAGCTCATCGCACGAGTCCCTGCCGATCCTGACTACCTTCCCCGTACTGAGGTGAATGATGCCCCTCGGTTTGAAAAGGAGGAAGCCCCGACTGGGTGGGGCTCATAACCAAACGCTGGAGGTTGAGGTCCTGACCAGGAAGATGAGAACCCAAGGAAGGCTGACTTGGAGGCCCTTTCCCTCTATCCCCACAGGACTTTGGCCTGGATGTGTCTGCTTTCCGGACCCTGGTTGGGGATGACTGCCCACTGCCTTTCCTGCTCCTGGCCATCCATTGCTGCAGTGTAAGAGCATACTCCACCTGCCTTCCGCTCTCTCCGTCAGCTGACAAGACTGCCCTTTGGGTTCCAGGTGATAAGGGGAAGACTCATGGACCCTCTTTTGAACCCCAGAGTGAAGCTGCTCTTGTCTTTACCCATCAGATGGAACCTAGCACTCGTGCCCCCTTCACCGAAATCACCCAGCACCTGGAGTGGATCCTGGAGCAGCTGCCTGAGCCAGCCCCCCTCACCAGGGCTCCCCTGACACACAGTCAGGGTAAGTGAGCATGACCTTCCCCCACTAAGGCCCTTTTGCCTTTCTCCTCAGAATCCAGGGAATTATCTGAGGGAGACAAGGTAGATTTATTAGTTGAGCAGGCTGGGGGTAAGGTGGGGTTGGGGAGCATCTGAAAGAAGATAGTTCTCTAATCTGGAGCCTAAAGGAAGGGAAGAAGGGATAAAAAGGGGCTGGAGGTGACAGCTTCCCCTTTCTGAGGTACCCTGTGAGATTCCCTTTCTTAAGCTGTGATCCAATTTCCTGGTGCATGAGACGCCGAGAAATTCTCGTCAGTGCCAAGACTAGTGATCAAGACTTCTCGGTTTACAGGGTCTGCTCCGAGAGAGGGTTCCTCTGCCACACTTCCCAGACCGGACCCCCGGCTCTCCCGAAGCCGGTCAGATCTCTTCCTGCCCCCGTCACCAGAATCACCCCCCAACTGGGGAGACAGTCTGACCCGAGTCAATCCCTTCTCACTACGCGAAGACCTCAGGGGTGGCAAGATCAAGCTCCTGGACACACCCAGCAAGCCAGTCACCCCCCAGTCCCTTGTACCATCACCGATGCCCTCCACCCAGTTGCCCTTGGTGACCACTCCAGAAACCTTTGTCCAGCCTGGGACACCTGCCCGCCGCTGCCGCTCGCTACCATCATCCCCTGAGCTCCCGCGGCGAATGGAGACAGCACTGCCAGGGCCTGGCCCTCCCGCGGTGGGCCCTTCTGCTGAAGAGAGAATGGAGTGTGAGGGCAGTAGCCCTGAGTCCGAACCCCCAGGACCAGCTCCTCAGCTGCCCCTGGCAGTGGCCACAGACAACTTCATCAGCACTTGTTCCTCGGCCTCCCAGCCCTGGTCCCCTAGGTCAGGACCTCCCCTTAACAACAACCCCCCAGCCGTGGTGGTGAACTCCCCTCGAGGCTGGGCTGGGGAGCCCTGGACCCGGGCCCAGCATAGCCTGCCCCGGGCAGCAGCCCTGGAGCGGACAGAACCCTCACCGCCCCCTTCCGCTCCCCGGGAGTCCGACGAGGGGCTGCCCTGTCCAGGCTGCTGCCTCGGCCCCTTCAGCTTTGGCTTCCTATCCATGTGCCCCCGCCCCACACCAGCTGTTGCCCGCTACCGCAACTTGAACTGTGAGGCGGGCAGTCTCCTCTGCCACCGAGGACACCACGCCAAGCCACCCACACCCAGCCTGCAGCTGCCTGGGGCGCGCTCTTAACAGCGGGGGCCCGTGGGCTCAGGCCTCCTCCTTAGTTAGGCCTTCAGGACGCCCTGAAGACAGAGCACACCATTTGGACGGTGCCAGCCCTGGTTGGGCTGGTTGGCTCTTCTCCCCATTCAGGGGACCTCAGCATGGACTCAAGGGACAGAGCATTTCCTCTCCAACCCCTAGGTCTGTTCTCTCCCATGGGGATCACCGAAGGAAGCAGACACAGCCTCGCTGACACATGAGACTAACACGTGCAAGTTATTTAAAAACATTTCAATAAAACCGCCTGGCTGGCTCCAGGCTGTGGCATCCACTCAGACCCCGTGCGCCCTCCACCCCCAGCTCCCCACATTCCACTTGGGGAGGTTCTTGGGGAGACGGAAACACCTAGGGATTGTCCAGGAATTGGCCAGTTTCTGAGATGGAATTTCCAGCAGGGCAGCAGGCTGGCTAGAAGGGTGGACATGGATTGGCCCTTGGCCAGGCGCCGTCTAGGCAGAGTGAGGTGAAAGCACCTGCCGGCCAGAGGTTGGAGATGCAGGGCACAGGCATTTGACATGAGCACCTGAAAGAGTAAAGCATCAGCCCCACAGTGGACTGTCACTAAGAACACTCACCTAGCTCACCCCAGCCACACCACCGCCACCCTTCAGTTCCAGGCCTACCCACCCTGCCCAGCGCCTCCTACAGAAGCAGACCCCTGGGCGCGTTGATGGTACAGTGGTGAGCATAGCTGCCTTCCTCCAGAAGCAGACCCCTGGAGATTGTGGGTACGACTGTTACCCCCAGGAACAAGTTTTCCTCCTGCTCCTTAGTTCCTCCTGCTCAGGGTTCCTCCCCCTAACATTTCTCCCTCCCTGTCCCATCCGCTTACCCCATGCGCCCTCCTCCACCCCACTTTCCACTCAGCTCCCCACTTTCCACTTTGGTTGGTTTGGGGGAGTGAGCCCCAACCCTCACACTGACCAGCTGCTCAGTGCAAAGAGCCATCCCCTTCTGGAAACTTGAAAGCTGCCCTCTGACAAATGCAGGGTAGTTGATTAGTACATTCCGTCTTCTGCGAGTACCATGACCACTGGTTACGTACCAAACTGAAACATCTTCTAAGATTATATGTAAAGAATGATGTTGAATTAAGCTTTGTCCTCCCTTTCCCAGCCCCCCAACTCTATCTTCCCTTTTGTTCCCTTGCCTATATAAAACTCAACCCAAGTCTTATCTAACTCACCCTGCCTGCCTAAGGCCACGTTTGGGCATGGTTCTAGGACAGATGCCTGAACTCCAACTAGAAGAGGCGTTAGGTGCAGGGGGAGGAAATAGCTAAAGTCTTGTTTTGGAGACTAGGTCTCGCTATGTTGCCCAGGGTACCGCGGACTTAAGCAATCCCCAGCCTCAGCCTCCCAGGTAGTTGGGATTACAGGCACCTGCCATGGCACCAGGCTACTTTTGTAGCCTGGGGTTGCCTGGGGTTGTCTCGAACCCACGAACTCAAGTGATCCCAAGCCTCTTGCCTCCAGCACTTGGACAACAGGCGTGCGTCACCGCGCCCGGCTTTAATATCTAAAGTCTTAAAGGTGGGAACTCCAGTTAAGGAACACACATAGGAGGTGACTACCCTGTGTGAGGGTCTCTCAGAGTTACCCCACTCTTATTTCCCGGGAGGAGTTCTAGTGCCCCACGTGGTGTGGCCCTCACTAAGAAAGTACCAGCTCAGTTTAGGTAGCCACATCAAGGGATGGAGATTTAGAAACCTAGGGTTCTTCTTCAGCTGTGAAGGCCTCAGCTTTTCCCCTTATGATGACATAGGTCTTAGCTGAGTGAAATTTATCAAAAGTTGCCAAGGACTACTAGGTATTGGGGATAGAATAACAAGATTACCCCAGAGTTATTAATCAAAGAGAAGAATTAGACAAATAGGCAATTGCAATATGTTAGTATTTGGGGAATGGAATTGGATGACTGTTTCGATATTAGGTCTTTTTTTTGTTTTTTGGTTTTTTTTTTTTGAGACTAGGTCTTGCTATTTTTGCCCATGGAACCGCAGGCTCTTGTTGCCCAGGGACCTACAGACTCAAGCAATCCCCAGCCTCAGCTTCCCAGGTAGCTGGGACTACAGGCACACACCACCACGCCCAGCTATTTTTTTTTTTTGGAACTAGGTCTCGCTACGGGCCCCAGGCGGGACTCGAACCGCGATCCCTAGCCCCGGCCGCTTCATAGGCTGAAGCTTACAAGCACGAGCCACCGTGCCCGGCCTTCGATATTAGGTCTTTATGAAGAGATTATGGAGTCAAAAATGTCAAAAAAAAAAATCCTAAGAAACTTACCTGGTGTCTTTGGAATACTGATACTGCTCAGAGTATTTGTCGTCAATCCAGTATGAACCAGGTAGACCTTCTAGAAATGGCCAATTTGAGTCACTGATATAAGTCTGAAGGGAAATTCAGAAACCAAAGGTATGTGGTGAGTGATGAGAAATAACAGAATGAGGAAGGAGAAGAGGACCATGCTGATAAACAGGATGAATACTAGAGAGGCCTCTGAGCTTTGACAAGAAGACTGAGCTCTCTTGTGCATGACATCTGCTCACCTGTGACCTGTCCCTGTATCTTTAAGGACCACCCTGAGGTCCTCCCCCCTTAAGTTCTCCCTGCTGGGTTAGAATTCCTGCTAATCTTTGAAGGGGAGTCTGTGGGCTGTTCTGGTCATGGAAACCGAGTCCTACAATCCTGTCTGCCACGTGTGGAAACTCTCTACTTGAGAAGTCATGTGAGTCAAAGAAGCTGTGAAGCAACCCAGAGAGTTGACCAGAAAGCTGAGATGAGAAGCAGGTTAAAGACAGTTCAGAAGTTACTTTCATGCCAATGCTAATCAGTTAACAGGAGCCTCCTGGAGCATGGTGCTGAGAAGCTGCATGGAAAAGGCAGGCATATCACCACCCGGGTACCATGTGTGGACTGCCATTCCTGTCTCGATGGCATATGTCCCAGTACCTAATACTGCCTACTGTAGTCTCTGAATAAGGGTGTTGCTTACTGTATAAATTCTTCCACTGTATGTGGCCAGGTCAGAAGACAGAGATTGACAATAGTTTTGACTTCTTTCATGAGTTCTCTTAGTAAGTGAGATGTGAAAGCATTGGTTCTTATTCGGTATCCATCCCACAGGACAGCAATCACCTGAAAAGGAGAAAGATGACGATGGCATGGCTCACACCCAGGAGGGAGATCTCAGTACTTGGAGTGAAAGAGACTACTCCACAATCCAGTTGCCAACAGTGTTGCCTCAGGTCTATTCTTAGCACCTTCATAGACTTCTGGTCTTTGACCTTTGCCTCCCCTGGAAATGCCATATCTGTGTGTTCTTTATCATTCAACATTGCACCTTAGCAATCTGGCAGATTCGCTTTAATAGGGCTGGTGGTACTAATCCCAATTTCTGAGTCATTGCAATCCCCCCATGTGGTTAACCTCACTTGGCCTCCTGTTCATCTTGTTAGCCCCCTAAACATACCCCCCTATATATTCAAAACTTCCACACCCTAAGCTACCAGCCATCTCCTTCCCTCTCCACAGGTAGACAACCTTGGTTCCTCTTTAGCCAAAACTGTCAGACACTTGATGTGAATCCTCTCCATTTCCCTCCACCCTACATCAGCATTTGTTTCTTCTCTGTTCCTCTTTTCCTAACCATCCATAAGAACACCCCTCTTTCTGAAACAGTCCATATCCCAATTTGTGTTCCTGGTCCCAACACACCTCTCATTGCTTTGGTCCAGCATCCTTACCTCCATTCTTACCATCCTTCTCCACTACCTCCCACTTTTCTGTCTATACTTTCTCATGTCCCCACCCAGCTATTCCCTTGAATCACCATCCTATGGGAACTCAAAGCAATGAAAAGAAGGTGAAATGGCCAAATGGATGAGCAGATAAGTGGTGTGCTAAAAAGGAGTTAGGGATGCTGGAAGCCATGTTAAGAATTTTTGTTTTTACACCATGAGCAAGAGAAAGACAATGTAATATTTTACATATAAAAATTGTGTTCATGAGGCCAGGCACGGTGGCTCGTGCCTGTAAGCTTCAGCCTATGAAGCGGTCGGGGCTAGGGATCACGGTTCGAGTCCCGCCTGGGGCCCGTAGTGAGACCTAGTTCCAAAAAAAATCTGGCTGTGGTGGCGCGCGCCTGTCATCCCAGCTACCTGGGAAGCTGAGGCTGGGGATTGCTTGAGTCTGTGGTACCCGGGGCAACGAGAGCCTGCGGTTCCACAGGCAAAAATAGCAAGACCTAGTCTCAAAAAAAAAAAAAAAATTGTGTTCATGAGCTGCATTCAGTGTTCGGACACAGTGATGGACATGTTGTGAGTTCCGTAGCTCTTGATGTTATCCATGAACAGAATGGGATGACTGGTCACAACCTTTTTGTTTTTAAAGAATTATGCTGACTGCGAAATGCAAAGCATCTTAACAAGCTGTTGCAGTTATCCTTGCAAGAGATGGAGTGGGGGAAAATGGCGGAAAATGGAGGGAATTTCTCTCTGACAGAGAGAAAGTGAGGAGGAAAGGCAATGGGGTAAGGAGTTATCACTGAGGGCAAATCAGCCACTGCAGAGACCCCAGCTGAGGCTAAGGCTAGAGTTTCAGTGGTAAAATTTGTTATACCTGGTGCAGCCATGGACAAGGTAGCAGGTGAGTTCGCCCAGAGCTGAGCTATATAGGCCTGTCAGAAGCACCAGGACAGAGGAACAAAGGAGTGAGTGGTTAAGGTATGTCCCCTGAATTCAAGATGGGAGGAAAGAAGTGAGGACAGGTGCCTAGGAGGGGGGAGAGAGAGTAAATCTGTGGGTAGGAGGCATCACTGAGGTTGAAGAAGCGTGAGGAAAGCCTGGTGGGGTGAAGAGTATGGTCAGCGTAGAGATATGAAACCAGTCTTTCAGCAGAAGAGCAGTTTGGGTGCAGCTGTGGCAGCTGTAGCTGTAGCTCCAGCAGGGAACTGAAGGTCATAGGGAATAAGAAGGTTAAAGAAATGAAGGGACTGGGAGTTTATGCCCATAATCTTGCTGCCTCAGCCATGGGGGTTATCCAGATGCCCCCTGAGAGAGACTGAGTCTAACCTCAACCACAGATAACTGGTTCAAGAATACCTCAGTCCCCTAGGGCCTGGCACCCTGTCTCAGACCTCAGCTTCTCCCCTTGTTTGTGGTCCCTCCCTTATCCTCACACACTGAGCTGGGTTGCTGCTTCAAAATGGATGCACACAACTGCCAGCAGAACTGAAGCATTGAGCAAGAGAGGGGTAAAATTGGGGGAGAGATGGCACAAGAGACTAAGATGATGGTTCACAGGTTGGTGGGAGAGGTTGGCGGGAGAACCTCGGGGTAGACAATGATGTGATATATGTGTGTATATATGCACACGTGTGTGTGCAATCATTTTTTTTTAATTAAAAAATGAATAGCTGGGCATGGTAGCTCATGCCTGTAAGCTTCAGCCTATGAAGCGGCCGGGGCTAGGGATCGTGGTTCCAGTCCTGCCTGGGGCCCTTAACGAGACCTAGTTCCAAAAGATAGCTGGGTGTGGTGGTGCGCGCCTGTCATCCCAGCTACCTGGGAAGCTGAGGCTGGGGATTGCTTGAGTCTGTGGTACCCCGGGCAACGAGAGCCTGCGTTTCCACGGGCAAAAATAGCAAGACCTAGTCTCAAAAATAAATAGAGAGAGAGAGAGAGAGAGAGAGAGAGAGAGAGAGAGAGAGAGAGAGAGAGAGAGAGAGAGAGAGAGAGAGAGAGATAGATA
>PVHY01033493.1:0-11102 GCA_004024945.1 Uropsilus gracilis
CTTCCTTCCTTCCTTCCTTTCTTCCTTTCTTTTCCTTCCCTTATTTCTTTTTATGAGACTAATTCATTTCTAAGTGAATTAGAACTCTATCTTTTCAAGATATAGTAGATCAACATAATATGACTGAGACTCTGGTTTTAGAGTAAAATTTTTGCTGCAAACCTCTGCTTCGCATTGGAAGCTTTCCCAGTAAGTGCCTATTCAGACTTGCCAAGAATTCCTGAATAAAGATGAAGGCATCCTGGATGACGGGCCCAGCAAGAAGTCAACTCCTCCTTCTGGCAATTGTCAAGAGCCACATTTGACCGCATTAGGACAGGGTTTAAGATCCCTGTTGCAAGATGTTGGCTTCCTACAGGGCCTTGCTGCACAGATGCTCTTGTGCCCAAGTCTGTGGTTCTGCTGAGGCAGTGGACAAATATCTTCCATCTCTGCTCCTGAGATCGCAGGTGAAGGGGTACAAGGTGAGTCCTTAGACTGACCATGTAAAAAGGCATCGGGAACATGTCTTATTTTAACCAAAAAATAGAAGATTTGAATACTGTCTCAGTTAAATATTGAAATAAAAAAAAAAATAGGCCATGCTGATGTGGTTGGTTCTCCCCATTCGTTGGTGTGTTGAAAGGAAACCCTAAAGAAAGTCCTTAGTGAATCACTTAAAGAAAGTAGCTAAGCAATATCCCATCTCAGCCGAAGTCCACTTCTCCCTCTGGTCGGAAAGTGGGTCCCCCCTTTTCACTTAACTAAGTACTCAACAGAGTGTTCCGCACCCTTTCCTCCCTGTGCAGGTAATTCTTCATCCTGCCCATGCTGCCTGAACAACCTCTTTCTGGTCAACACATCTCTCTTCGCAACAAGCTTAGCACACAGGACACTTCAGCCAGTGTCTCCCATGACCCCTGAGGGTGCTGGGTGCAGAGAAGCCAGGTAGGTCACATCCATCTAAAACTCTTTCCCAGCGATTAACCTTCCACCACTTAGTAGTGATGGGATATCTAGAAGTATCTTTCAAGCTCTTTAATCTACACCCCAGGAGGTCAATTGCTATTTGCCTATGTTCTAGAATCATCCACTTTGTCCCAACTTTTCTTCTCACCCCTCTTTGGAGTTTGACTCTGTGGGCTGAAATATTAAGCTGTGTCACTCACCAACAAACTGGCATTTGAGATCTAGTCACGTGCTTCCCCATCCTCACAAAACCCTCTCTCTGCTCTACTTTAAGCTTCACTCTCTGCAACCTTACTTATTAAGAAAGCCCGATTCTTGTATGTTCCATTGTAAAGGGCGGCATGGATGCCAGTGACACTCTAGCCTAGAAAATCCCACGTCAGAGGACAACTAGAAATTCATTTCCAATTCTTATCAGCTCTAAGCAGGAGTGAGAAGGGGGTAAGAGGAGTCAGAGGCAAAGGTGCTTCTACACCTTGTAGAGGGTCAAGGATCATGGCAAGACAAGCTCTCCTTCTTCAATACCAGGCTCCCATATCTCTTCTGACTTCCTCAGACTTCTGATTGGTATGAAGTAGAAACAGGGCAAACTTACTGAGTGTACTTCCACGGTCAGCCTTCAGTGTGGTTTACAGTATCTGAGGCATGCTCAATGGCAAGCAAGACCAGGAAATGCACTTCTGCAGTGAGACTACTGAGGAAGGTGGAGGGAGAAACAGACCGATATCTAACCAGAACAGATTCCGCTGGGCTCATAATATGAAGCTCACCTGGTGAAATGGGGAGATCCCCTCATAACCTACATGAGGCACACAGGGGAACCCATACAAGCCCAGTGGGGTTCATAGAGAGAGTATTTACGTTGCCTTTGCTATGAGTTATGATGCCAATTTTGAATATTTACTCCTTATGCAAACAAAACAAGGCAAGCATAGTATAAATATATCTTCTCAGCTATCTTTCCATCTATTTCCCATGGTGTAATATAGGCAGAATATTTCTATATGTTGGGAATGAATAAATGGAACTGACAGCTACAAAGGAGGAACCCAAGTTTTGGTAATCCAGGTAAATAGCATCCTAGTATTTACATATAGCTCATGAGATTTTACTTGTTGCTGATTATCATTCCAAAAACACATCATTCTGGGTTTCCGTTCCTCACTATGAACTCACACTAAACTATGCACTGCATAGAAATAATTTGATTTAATCCTCCTAAGGCCTAGGCAATGGACACATTAATTACTCTCATTTTTTGGAGTGATTAAGATGTCTTGTTCAAGGTCCAGTGATTTTTCTTTTAATTTCCTTCCATCTATGTTGCAACCTTCAGTGTAAATACATCTTGCTTATGGAGCCATTGCCTTGCTGTGTTTCATAAGAAAAAGAAATCTGATGTTCTAATGAAGCTGGATTTTGAAAGAGATCTTGGGATAAAATTTTTCATGACTCAATTTTCTGTCTTGTGCTATTTTTTTCTCATAATCTAAGCGAGTGTTTATTTTAGAGTTCCTACTTTGCATTCAATTGTAAAAATAAAAGCTGTAAGTAGTATTAATTATGGAATCTACCCACAGGGCTAACTGGAGTCTGGGAGATAACAATAAATAAAATGTATCAAAGAACTAGAAAATAAAGAAAACTTAGCCCAAATATTGCCTGTCACTCAAATTGTATGTGCTGATCATGAGCTCCTAGGTTTCTCATGACCAGGGAAGGTTGAGAGAACCTCGAAAAGACAAGAGAGGATGACCCAGATTGCGAAGATTTGAGAGGAAAGAAGGTCTTTGAGGAAAGTGTTGAGAAAACAGTGGTAAGACAGTATGGAAATCAGAACTGGCGGTGGGATACAAGTTATGTAGTGTTTGGTGATTCCTTTCCATCTGTGACAAGGGTTTATGCTGAAGACTCCGGAACCCTGGACTCTGTGTAGACAGACAATGAGGTTGGGAGACAGACTTATAGAAGGGTGGAAGCAGGGGCAGGTCCAAAGAGAGAAGGCCTTATTTGAAGAGTGGTCCATGGAAGCTAAACTCTCTCTGAAGCTGATGAAGCAGTGTATTCTGGGATTGAATCATAGTGTTGAACACCTGAGACGTAGATCATTTTTTTGAGCCAGTGTTGACTTTACTTACAATGAAAAAGAGGCAGTCTGCACACAATTGGGCTCCGTTTCACTAGCCTACAAGTGTTGTTTTCCTGCCGGGGACCTTTCGTTGGTTTTCCCTGACTGACAGATAGAGTCACCATCCCCAAACTGGCCTTTCAAAATAGGGATCTTCTGTCTCAGAGAATTGTGATGACAGTGGGTTGGATGGAGACAGGGATATATGCCAGAATGTCCTGGAGATTCTCATGTTGCCTAGCTGTCTCATCCCCATTTACTCTGTCAATAACCTTATGTTCTCCATCCAGAAGTCCTTGCATCATCTTGCTATGTCACTTTCTGCTCAAATTCACCACCATTTACAAAGGCAATTGGAAGTTTATGCAAGAAAGATCGGACCTGACTGGGGAGAGTTGAGGTTTGAGAAATAGCTTGAAAAGAATGTCTGTTCAACTTCAGTCAGCTCATCCGGCCTTCCCTTTTCTACTCTTCTCCTTACCACCGAAGACACAGTTGGCTCCGAGTGAGTCTCTCCGTGCCTGAGTGTTTGCTCATTGGTGATACTTGTGTAGAATCATTTAGACTTTTGATTCCTTGTATGTCAATCCCTTAGAAGTGAGGGTATTGAACTATGTTCATCATTATCCTTCCCAACCTGCAGTCCCACTGGGAAAATGTCCATTTGTTTTTCTGTCTTCCTCCTTGGGAAGGAAATTTTCATGAACCTAATTATTTATCTCTTGTGCTCACTATTCTAAATCCAGTGCACACACAGGCGGCTGAGACCTACTAGACAGTAAGATGGGAAACAATTGTTGAGCAAGTCCTGGACACCCCCTATGTGTTCTGTTGTCCCTAGTCCAAGCCAGGGACTCTGTGTTCTTAGCTCTCTGCAGTCGTGTGAACCAGGAACGGACACCTGACCACAGGATAAGCTGAACTGATTCACAGCATAGCTTCTTCTAAGCCATGGAGACAGAATGTCAGTCTATCAATCAGTGATGAGTCTCGAAATTGGAAGCTGTGGATTTTGAAGATAGTGAGTTAAAAGGATGAGTGCAATGGCAGAAGAGTCTATTAGTAGAGCAGATGGGAGGAGATCAGAAGGCAGGTATGTGGCTGGAGAGCTGACAAGCATTACTTGTTTCCCAAGTCCAGGAAGAAGAGGAGCAGGTGGATAATACCTGTATTTTCTGGACTGCCTGGTTTGATGGGTAGTAGTGCCCCACTGCAGCTGGGGACACTTGAGACCCAGTTGTTCTTCATGCACTTGTGCTGAAGTTTGGGCCAATCAATTTGATCGTAATAATTATGATTGTTTGAGATAACCAGTTCCCTGAACCAAATGGAAGCCCCTTGTATCCTAGCAGGAGATTCTGGGAGTCATCCCTTTCCAGTTTTTTAATACCACATCTAATATGTCACAGAAGCTAGTGAATTCTTTATGTTTTTGTACAAAGTAAGCAGTGAGAGGCAAGGTCAAGGGGTATTTATATTGTTGATATTTCAGGCCAATTGAAAGACTCACCACTTTCATCACCTCACCCCACATGGAGAGTCAGATCAGAACGTGGACTCACTGCTGTGAATACCACCCACAGTGCCGCTTCCAGATGCAATAAGAGTCTGCATTTCTGAAGAGGAATAAAAATTGTAGATTGATAGTTGGGGAAAGCCAACAGGACAGGGTGATGCTTGATCAGATGCCAAAAGAGGTGATATTGGGACAGAAGACACAGGACATGTGTTTCTTTTTTTTTTTCAATGATATTTCTATTTTTTAAATTTATATTATATATATATACTATATATACAATATAATGTAATATTATACTATAATATAAGACCCTGACATTCACCCCCCTCCTCCCTCCCTGGCATCTCCAGCTGGTCCCCCCTCCCCTTTGTGTACTTTTGTTTGGTTGTCCATATATTAGTGAAACTATCTGGTTTCTGACTTTTTCTTTCTGACTTGTTTCTGCTAATACTGTTTCTTGAAGGCCCGTTCATGTTACCATAAAATCATCAAATTTGTCATTTTTAATTGATGCATAATATTCCATTGTGTCTATAGACCACGTGTTTTTCATCCAGTCATCTGTCTTGGGACATTTGGGTTGTTTCCATGCCCTTGCAATTATAAATAGTGCTGCAATAAACATCCGAGCACGGTGGCCCTTTCTACCCACATTGAGGTCTCCTGTGGGTAGATTCCCAGAAGAGTGATTGCTGGGTCAAATGGTAATTCCATTTTCAGTAGTTTGAGGGTCCTCCACACAGCTTTCCATAGTGGCTGGACCAGTTTCCATTCTCACCAGCAGTGCAGGAGTGTTCCTTTCTCTCCGCATCCCCACCAGCACTTGTAAAGAGCTAAGTGATAGGAGTAAAAGTAATGACTCCAGTCCCTGCACAGGAAGGTGCATTGTCTTCGGAAGGAATTGTACAGCTGGTCCAGGGGTGCTGAGTGAGCAAGGGGGAGCCCTAAGGAAGGAGGTTGCCAAGAGTGATGCTCATCTGAGCACATGGGTCTTTGCAGATTGTGGTGATGCCTTTGGGTGAAGGTGAGCCAGTCAATAGTTAGACAGGTTTGCAAGCAGGGGAAAGATGGGATTTGATCCATCTGTTTTAAAGGATCATTCTAGAGAGCCAGGGCCCAGATGGAGGCATGCTAGGGAGGACAAACCATTCAGGGGCAGGTATGACCCCGATTCCTGCCAAGAAAACATGACTAGCAGACTTGAGGGCAGTTCGCCATGTGAGCATGCCACCCCAGCCCAGACTCATGTGCAGATACCAGGAGGGCAAAGCAAAGAAGTGTACAGAACAGGCAAGAATGGGAATCAAAGGAAAACAATTAAGTCAACGTTGTGGGTAAGAGGAGTGCGACCAATCACTAATAGTGTCAGAAAGAGGATGGAGGCAGGGAGAAGGATGCCCGAAAAGTGCTCTCACCAGCAAATAACAGGGGATGTTGACTCAGGAGGGCTGATGCCGTCTGCAACATGGGAGGAAGGCAGAGAAGAGGCTCCCAGAGATGTGGGTTCTGGTCACAGCCCTTCGCCTACTGGTTCTTGTCACGGCTGCTGGCCTACTGGTCTGGGAGCCTTGCAACACCCCTCCTCCCAGGGAAGCGGCCTCCACTTAGCCTCCCATGGAGAGACCATCATCAGCCCTACTTGCTCACAGCATGTTATAGCTTATAGAGAAATATATGGGATTTGCAATGTCCCGCTATGATGATTTGATGCATTTGATCACACTGCCGGGAGTATCAGCGCTGTCACGCGGTAATCGTGATTAGCTCCGAGTCCGCCCTGCAATTCTTTCCTTTTCCAAAGAAGGAGCAAACCATCCGGAAATGTGGTCGACGTGACACCACACTTCACACACAAGAGTGCCAGGGCGCAAATGCCATGTTCAGTTCCCCGAGAATTTCAGTTCTCGCTCTTCACTGGCCCTGGGGAAAACAGTACTAGCAATTGCACCTGTAGAGCACACATCGTGAGGTACAGGGCTCGCTCTGCAATGGGGACCCCCGTGATGGAGACACGCCCACAGGCTAAACAGGTGGATGAGGGTATTTCAGTCAATGGTGTGGGGAGTAGTGGGAAGAGCTGTGTCAGGGAGGGAGGGCGTCGTTGGATGGGAACCTAGGGGACACATATGTGACGTTCAATGAAAAGAGCCAACGGTGAACTACTGCCATCGGTAAAGGGTGGGAAGCACAGATACAGCATGGAATGGCCTTCAGGGAGGGTGAGCTGTGGAGAGAAAGGAAAGGCCATGATCAGATGGGAAACACCCCTTCCCAGGCCAGATGCAGAAGGAACCTTTTCACAAGACCATGTTCAGAATCCACATACTTCTTCGGACCCAGGGGAAGGATGAGATGCTTGTCCACAGGAGAGTGATATGGCCAATGCATGCAGCTCCAAGTATTGGATGGAGATGCTATTGGGAAAGAGATGGAGGAAAAGATTTGGGACTCTTTCGGGTGGTTCAGGAGAAACAGGCATCTGGTTCTAGCCCAGGTTTCACCTTGAATGTGGTGAGAATGTGGATCCAGGATGGAGCTTGGAAGAGATGCGGGTGGCTGCAGGTGGCCACAGGTGGCTGCAGGTGTGGAGGAGGGGCCGGGCAGTCAAAGGCGGCTTCTTTTTGGCCTGAGTGACAGAGTGACAGTGGCGCCATG
The DNA here is from genome assembly GCA_004024945.1 of Uropsilus gracilis. Taxonomy (NCBI): domain Eukaryota; kingdom Metazoa; phylum Chordata; class Mammalia; order Eulipotyphla; family Talpidae; genus Uropsilus; species Uropsilus gracilis. The sequence continues at coordinate 7,251 of PVHY01033493.1, forward strand.
TGGTCGAGGGCCTGGAAAGGGATCAGGACTCAGCCACTCGGTCACTGATTTTCTGGACAGCATTCAAACAGCAAATCGTAGACCAGAGGGAGCTGGGAACTAACTGTGGACAGTTGCAAGGATGCTGGTACCTCCCCGCCCTGCCAGGTGTGGATGCAGGTGAGAGGCTGGATGCACGCAAGATGCTTCTGTAGCTTCTCCATCAAGTTGAGTCTAAAACTCACGAGCCAGGCAGACTCCCCAGGGCGGCTGCTCTAACCTAGATTTCCCGATGCAGTAGGTGGGGCGTCTGTGTGTCCATCTGGTCACCTATTTGCTCTTGAGAGTAAGCTCTCGGTGGGAACTGAATTCTGAGAACATTCAACCTGAAGAAGTTAAGTCAAGCCAGTCATTGTGCCAAACCCACATTTCAGAGAGGATTTCTCGGCCACTGGGTGGGTATTTTCTCTACTCTTACACTTTGACTGCAGATTTGGGGTCCTTTAGAATGGTTGCAAGCTTGTAAACTTCCTAGGCAGGTCCAGCCGAGTGCAGGTCAGTGCTGAAGCCAAGCCCAGTTGGGGCAGGAGATTAAGTGACAGAGAGAAATGGTGGAGGTGTGGGCGTTCTTCAGGACTGTAGCTCACCAGGCAGGTCAGGGTAACTGGATGGCTGGTGACCTGGTGCTCACACTTCACACTTTCTGGAAAACGAAGGTCTGTGTGGTCAGAGAAAAAGTCCCTTCTGGTCGAGCCTGGCAGGTTTTAGGTGAATTATGGGTCCGATTTGCCTTCAGCATTTACCATCGAATTATGGGTCCGATTTGCCTTCAGCATTTACCATCGGCCACTGAGAATGAATGACCAGAGTTAGCTCATCAATCTAGTTACCCAGCCATTTAAATTAATTAGATGATACTGAGATTTGCATTTGGGTCGGTGGAAGTCTGGTTCTAGGTTCCTGGTTTAAGACTCTTAAGACTGCAGAAGAGGTCAGTCCTAAGCGTTCAAAGCTCTGGTTTTAGGTCAGTTTTGATATCAATTTTACTTTAAAAGATTATAGAGTAAAACGTATGGTCCCATCTCATCTGGCCAATAGAAACACATTGAGAATTAAATGTTTTAAATGAAAAATTACAGTGCTTTACAGAAAACAACAAAGGATAGTATGGTAGTATGGTCTAGATGAAATAAAATGTTTAAAATTAAACATATAATGCATTTATATATATAAATTATATACATATAATTAAGGACAACTGAAGATAGGTTTCCTTCTGTGCAGAGAGGAAAGGGGAAATAGATGAGAAATGACACTGAATTTTCACTCAGACATTTCACACATGCACATATGCATATACACATGCAAGTGTGTATACATATAATAGTACATATTATATGTATAATATATATACTATATGATATAAAATATATGTATACATGTATATGCGTATATATGTATGTGTGTATATATATATATATATATATATATATATATAGAGAGAGAGAGAGAGAGAGAGAGAGAGAGAGAGAGAGAGAGAGAAAGAGAGATTGCACACTACAGCATTTTGGAGGTAGCATAGAATGCCTGGAAAGGAGGTGATGGTTCACGATGGTGCATCTCTGCTTCTTGCACTTACCATGTGAGCCACGGAGAAGGAGGCTTAGAGGGGAAATGGCCTCAATTCCTTTTGCTTTAAATGCCGTGTGTCCTTGTGATGGATGCCAGTGCCGGCTGATGGCTCGCGCTGCTCTGAATATGTAGCTGAAATCTCAGCCACGCCAGAATCCTGCAGAGAATGGGCCAAAAGGCCATTTGGTCACAGGAGCGCTTGGCTCTGAGGGAGGCTGTCTTTCTCTAGAGCTGACTAGCCACACTTGGCCTCATCTTGGACCTGCGTTGGAAGGAATTTGTCTTCCACATTAAAACGTGGAAACTAGAAACCCGACCCTAGCTTGGATGGAAGGTTTTCCCCCCATGGGGAAGGGAGAGTGTGGCCCATTCGAGTGAACAGACCTTCATCCCTGGCCCTCACCCAGGTGGGGCTCATCAGCGTGGCCCATTCCCCTGAGACGTCTGGCTTTGCATCTTTGCTGTCTGCACTCCCGAAGCCTGACTTCAGCGGCCAGGCCTTAGCACTGGGGACTCAGGCAGGGCTCCCCATGGAGATGTGCAGCTCTGGCTTTTGCTGTCACCTGGAAGTTTGCTGCCACTAAGCTTGGAGACCCAGGCGAGCCACATCAGCCCCTGTGACCTTTTGACTGGGGCCGACACCAGGAATGCTTTCTTGCAGCCAGAGGTGGCTATCGTGAGCATGGTGGTGTCTGCTGTTGGCACTGGAGAGCTATAGATTAATGTGCTGTTTTAAAAAGATGTAATGTGCCCATTGGCTGTAGCGATAGGGGAATAAATCATGGAGGTGGGGAGGTGGAAGGAGATTCAGAAATGCTGGTGTGGGGGGGAGGGAGGCAAAAAGCATGCAGGTTGCTGAGGGAATGAGTTCTGACTGTAGGTGAAGTGCAACCACCTGCCTCCCATAAATCTCCAGTCTTTGGAAGATGCTTTCAAGGGGGAGACATAGTTGACTCCCATGCTCTCCTGGACACTCAGGCTGATGCTCTCAATTAACTAATGACACGTGTCAGCCAAGTGCGGTGGTAAGATCCTGTCCTTTGCAGAAACAGCTAAACCAGCAGCTGCTTGAAGGCTGGATGCCGGGGAGAGGGACGGGTCCTCCAGTTGGACTTACCATCAATTGTGAAAATGAACTTCTCGAAGAATGTAAAACCGACTTCAATGCCGTGAAGTGAGAGGGACATCGAGTGCTTTAAGGGGTCAGATGGCGACTGGAGATCCTATGGTGGGAAGTATTGTGGGCACCGCAGACTCTCCTCCGCTCATAGTGACTAGGGAGGGTGATGGAGATGAGTTCAGGATAGAATGGATGGTTCCTCAGAACACACAGCAACCTCGTCAAGAAAGCAAAGAGGCTCCTTGAAATCTTTTAGGGTAAAAGTCTAATCTACACCTTGAGATGTGAAGCCGAAGCGAACCTCCTTTCTGGTCTGTAGTGAGCCCCGAAATCACTTGTGTATCTGGGGCCTCGTGGCTGTGGTGCGAAGCTCTATGCCTGGTGTGGCTGGAGGGTGGGCAATGGCCTCTCTCTGGCATGAAGCAGGGCTTGTGCCTTGGGAGCAGCGCAAGTCCACATCTGAGTGTCCCTTTTGGCGTGTCAGGGAGCTGGGGGCTGAGACTCTGGCTTTAGCTGCATCCATCTCCCCTTGAACATGACTCACTGGGGGCCCCTGGGACAGCCTGGGGTGAACGTCCTTGCCTGCTGCAACTGCACACCTCGGGCTCAGGCAACAGCTTGTCTGCCGTGCAGGCACTTCCTCCCTCGACATCAAACCAAGAGCTGAATTATGACAGTTGGTGACACGAGCCTCTCCCTGCGGGAGGAAGGCAGGAAAGGAAGAGTGGGATGGAGGAGGCAGACAACTGTGACATCAAATCTATGCAAAAGGAGGGAGAAGGTGATCCATGCAGGAGTCCAGAGCAGGCTTCTGGTGTTCACCTGCTCTCTCTGCTGTTTGGGGGTATCCCCCATCCTGGGAGGTGGCCAGAGGACACTATGTTATGTGGCTGGATGCTGTGGCCAGAACACAGGACTGGGTTCCATGCAGTCTGTGGACTCCCTGAGGACAGAGCTCCTCTGTGCCTCACCCCTGATGGCTGCGACTGTGAGGCCTCACCCAGAGCCGCTCGACTTGGCATTTGGGGAGGAAATCTCCATTCGGTCCCGTGAGGTTGGGATTCTGCTCTGTGCATAAGACTTCTCTTTGGCGTCCATTTATTGTTTTTGTTAATTGATTG
>PVHY01033494.1:0-11091 GCA_004024945.1 Uropsilus gracilis
TCAGAGCACCTCTGCTGCTGTTCTTGTACTGCAGATCTGTGCTAAATTAGCCACCATTGATTGAGTGGACATTAATTCCCAACACCCTTTGTAAGTATGGTTCTCGTGAGCCATTGTACCTCACATCACAGTGTTGGCAGAAACAGAACTAAACCACAATTGGTTTCAAGAATCCAGCTCAGACCCTTGTTCTGGGGAGATGGTTTTTCTGATTTTCTATGTTGCTGTTAACATTACAGACAGTTTTAAAATAAAGAGTATAGAGCATAAGAAAGCTTGTCTTTTCTAAGGATTTTTTTTTTTCAACTGACAACTTATGTTTATGAGTGAAGGGAAGGAAAATCACCATCCTCACCCCTCACCCCCCTCAGTCTTATTCCCAGCTGCATTTTTATCTTTAATGTCTGGTTTTGTACTTCACAGTCTGACTATCTAATCTTCGTAGACTTTTGAGGAGGTGGCACCGGATGTAAAATGTCTCTGTTATTTTTAGAATTAATGGATTAAAATGTTTTGCTATTTAATTTGTGGTATGTCAAATATTCTTGTAACTGAAGCACACTTAGGGCGTTGGATGCCCACCCCATTGTGGTGCACTGTCTCTGCTACATATGCGTCCTGGACTCACCCTGTTGTTACCCTGGGTTTCCCAGGATACCAAGCTCCTGAGGATGGAGGTGATGCAACTAAACTCAGCTTTGCTTGGATTGAGACCTGAACACTCATTTTTCAGTGGTGAAAAGTTAGCCTACAGTAAATGCTACGTCTAAAACAAAAATAAAGCACTGTCATATATGGGACTCACTAGATACAAGGGTGAGTAACCTCACCACATCTAAGACTTTGTCCTCAAACCTTACTGCAGAATAAGAAGCCAAACTTACAGTCATGACCAACCCAGTTCTGTTAGAAGCAAAATTGTGTGTAGGTAGAACTTATGAATCTGCATATTTTGTATACATTAGCTGACTGATTCTTTAATTCCTTCAGCATTCAAAACATCTAATTAAAATGTTTGTTGGAAGCACCTCTCAGACTTCAGATGTAAGCCTGAGCTTGTGGATAAACTTCATGTGGGCGGGGGTGATGAAAAGGAATCTCTTAGGAATTGAGAAAATTAAATAAAGGACTTAATCTTTTAAAAGACGGCTTGTGAAAATGATTGTTTTCTTTGTGTATCTTTTAGAAAATGTACTCTACCACCCATCACCCCAAATTGATTATAAAGGTGTTGTGTCTTATCCCTGAGAGGTAATTGATGTTTTAAAAACGGGATACAAGCCAACCACGGTGGCACCCCATTTTAATCCCAAGCCTAGGACTGGAGGCTGAGATGGAATTGCTTGAGTCCATCGGTTCAAGACTCGCCTGGGGCAACATAGTGAGACCTAGTCTCAAAAAATAGCTGGGTGTGGTGGCTCACACCTGTAATCCCAACTACCTGGGAAGCTGAGGGGGATCACTTGAGTCTGGGGTAACCCAAGCAACAAGAGTCTGTGGGGGTTCCCTGGGCAATGCAGGGAGACCTAGCCTCAAAAAAAACTGGGGATACAGTAGACATCATTTGTCAGGTGGTGTCTGCTGTAATCAGAAGAGGCCTTAGCCTCAAAGATTCCTTCCTTGAGAGGTGAACATTTGAGGCAATGATAAATTCAAGAGGAGAGAAAATGGCAGATGGAAGTCAGAGACTGTTACATAGTGGGTAAGAAAGGATGTGGAGGCAGCAGTGGGAGGGAGGGAAATGGTGACAGAATTTCATTGGCTAAGAACACACGGGGCAGCTTTGGTGGTTAGGAGTAGGACAATGGTAGGACTGTCTGATAGGAAACTTGGAACCAGGTTCTCAAAAACTGAAATAGGGAGTCCGTGGATTTGATGAGGGAAATGGCATAGTTGCATAGCAGTGGTAGAAAAATGAGGCTATGATTTCAAATGAATGGGTTTTAAAAACAAGACTCAATTGTTTTGGTAAGCCCAACTTTACAAAATTTATGACTGACAGTCCCTAGTAGGTTTCTCAAAGATGAAGCCCTGTTTTTGAGTACTGTCACTCAGTCACTCTCCTAAACACTTGCTAATTCTGTGCTGGTTTAAGTACATTATTTCTTCTATATTTTTATCAGGGGAAAGTCCATTATACTAAAACACCAGAGCTAGAAAGGGCCTTTTTTTTTTTTTTTGAGATTAGGTCTTGCTATGTTCCCTGGGGTATTTCCGATCCTGCAGACTCAAGTGATCCCTAGCCTCAGCCTCCCAGGTAGCTGAGATTACAGGCACACGCCACCACGCCTAGCTATTTTTTGAGACTAAGTCTCACTATGTTGCCTGGGGTAGTCTTGAACCCGCAGACTCAAGTGATTGCTAGCCTCAGCCTCCCTCCCTAGGCTGGAATTAAAGACATGTGCCACCGTACCCAGCCTAGAAAGGGCCTATCAAAGGGTACTTCATCTTTGCTACTAGATAGGGTTGGTCATAAACCACCTACACTAATAAAACTTTCTCCTAGCCTATCTCAGGAAGAATGTTCACTGACATTTGATAGTGGGAACAATGATCTTTAATAATTAGAAATTTTTACTGAAAGGTAAGCAGGGCACGGTGGCTCGTGCCTGTAAGCTTCAGCCTATGAAGCGGCTGGGGCTAGGGATCACGGTTCGAGTCCCACTCAGGGCAACACAGCGAGACCTAGTCCCAAAAAATAGCTGGGCATGGTGGCGCACACCTGTAATCCCAGCTACCTGGGAAGCTGAAGCTGGGGATTGTGTGAGTCCATGGTACCCCGGGCAACGTGAGCCTGCGGTTCCATGGGCAAATAGAGAAACCTAGTCTCAAAAAAGAAAAAGAAATTTTTGCTGAAATGTAATGTTAAAGTTTTTGGTCTGGAGTTTCTTGTATATGCTTTGCTGCGAGTAGTGGGAAATATGGAACAAGTTTTTTTCTGTGTAATGACTCTTTCCTAGTTGGTCCAAGGGCTGTGGGTATTGTTAAGCTGTAATGACTCTTTCCTGTACTCAAAGACCTGGGTTGTCTCTCATGAAACTAAATATTCACAACTTGTCCCTTCCTAGCTTCCAGTTTTCATCCTTTCATTGTTTACACATACACACACCCTCCATTTTAAAAAATCAACCCAGTTAATTAGCCAGTCCTTGCAGAGCAATAACAAACTTGCCAGTTTTGAGTAAAATCAATTTGTGGCTATGTGAAAAGGGAGTCGACAGTGACATTCATCCATAACAAAATTCCTGCTGGTAAGTCATTGTAGTTTTGTGAAATATGTAGCTGTGAAATAAAAACTAAAGTCTCCAGTCTGAAAAATGAGATGCAAGTTACAGAGAAGCTTGGAAAAGCTGGTCCACATTACTGCAAAACACTTTCCCCTGGTCTCCAGCACAGAGGAGTGCAACTGTATTCTAAATGTTTTTGAAACATAGGCCAACTTTTTTTTGGGGGGAGGGAGGATGTCTTTGTGGGGCCACCTTTTAAACTTCCACAAATTAATGTACCTGGATTTTTGTTTAAATTTCTAAAAATCAAAGTTTGACTCAAGAGGTGCTGACCTGGAAGCTTTCCTTTCCGATGTGCTGGTCCACATGCAGTTCAGCTCCTGGCTCTGCCATCTCTTCCATGGTGAAATTCTGCCGAGCTTGTGGGGAAGAAGTAACTCAGTGAAAACAGGCTTTCTCTTCCATTACCAATCTTTCTAAGTGAAATGTAAGCGGAGTTGAACAGACCCTCAGTTCAAGCAAAGTCAGAGCAGCCTGGGTGGAAATGGTTGTGCTGATATAGGCCCTTAATTTGGTAGTGAGAACAAAAATGAAGAATATTTAACTAGAGACTGTTTGAGAACCAAACTAAGTGTCCTGCCAGGCTAGAGTGGAGAGGAGGGTTTAGGAAGATAGGTGGACGACTGCTGGGAGAAACTGCCCTGGAAAGCCATCTCTCTAGTTAATGGAAAGGTATTTCTCTGTTCAGTGCTTGCCCGCTGTCTTGGTTTCCATAGCTGAGATGTGCTGGGTTGAGAGTTTCAGCCGCCCTTTGGTTTATTTACTTTCTTGTCGTTGAGACTAGGTCTTGCTATTTTTGCCTGTGGAACCGCAGGCTCATGTTGCCCAGGGTACTACAGACTCAAGCAATCCCCAGCCTCAGCTTCCCAGGTAGCTGGGATTACAGGTGCGCGCCACCACACCCAGCTATATATTTTTTGGAACTAGGTCTTGCTACGTGCCCCCGGTGGGACTCAAACCGCAATCCCTGGCCCGGCCATGGCTTTCTAGGCTGCCGCTTACAGGCATGCACCACCATGCCTGGCCCCGCCCTTTGGTTTAACTGACCAGGCTTACAAATCAAGAGAGGTATGTAAGGAAAGGCTGACTGTCTTGTATCTGACATAAAAATTCCTTTGTCTCAGTGATTTGCTCACTGGGTGATTGATGTACTGGGCCCCCTCTCAGAGTAGGAATAAGAAAGTTGAGGTAAGACTATAGGAACTGATTGAAAGGCTTTAAAAGGTTTAAAACCCCAAACTGAGAGCTACAACTTGAGGTAACAGATGTAATCCTGAATGTCACTGTCTCTCCCCTTGAGCTTGCTAGCCCTGTAGTTAACCTTTCCAGTCCAGAACTGTATTTGTCTTCCAGGACTGAGTAATTAAGTCCAATGTACTTACTTTCTACTTGAGAGCATGGGATGGATGGTTGAGTTAATCATTCTTAATCAAGCCAACAGCTTGCATCCGGTCTCCCCTAAGGTCTTAAATGGCAGAAAACTTTCCAGGTACTTACTAATGATTCAGAGTTAAGGTGAACAGAAGCTGCATCTTAGGAGATGTGAAAAAGATTAAGAAACCAACACTTTTTTTTTTTTTTTTGAGACTAGGCCTCACTCTGTTGCCCAGGGTAGTCCTAATCCCATGGACTCAAGTGATCCCCAGCCTCTGCCTTCCAGGTAGCTGAGATTACAGGCACGCGCCACCACGCCCAGCTATCTTTTTGAGACAAGGTCTCGCTATGTTGCCCGGTGTAGTCTTGAACCCACGGACTCAAGCAATTCCTAGCCTCGGCCTCCCTTCCGAGGCTGGGATTAAAGGCACATACCACCATGCCCGGCAGGTCAACACTTTTTTAAAGCAAAAATGTTGAAACATTGTGATCCTATCACCCTTCTTGGTGAACTGACAGCTAAGGGCCAATTCAGCACACTTGAAAAGCTTCTCTCCTTAACATCTTGCCAAGTTCTCTTTCTGAAACTGAGAATCACCTCTAGTTCCCTTTTCACCTATGAAATGATAAACACAGATTTGGATTTATCACCCTTCATTTAGGAAATTTCTTTAATTTTTTTTTTTTTTTTTTTTTGAGACTAGGTCTCGCTATTTTTGCCCCTGGAACCGCAGGCTTACGTTGCCCGGGGTACCATGGACTCAAGCAATCTCCAACCTCAGCTTCCCAGGTAGCTGGGATTACAGGCATGCGCCACCACACCCAGCTATTTTTTTGGGACTAGGTCTCGCTGTGTTGCCCTGAGTGGGACTCAAACCGCGATCCCTAGCCCCAGCCGCTTCATAGGCTGAAGCTTACAGGCACGAGCCACCATGCCCAGCTTCTTTAAACTTTTTTTTAAAAGCTTAATTTAATTTTAAAAAATAGTGGACCTGCAATGTGGAACTTAATTTTAATGTCCCAATGTTTCTATCTTGCAACCATCCCAAGGTTCATCATTGGTTCTAGCAGCAAAAGAATGTTGGTGTCCTTGGCATCGTATTCACAGTATTTTTAATAATGAACAGGGGAAAACAGCCACTCCAGCCTCTCCCTTCCAAGCTGATGCTGCCCTTTTAGTCCCTCCCTCCTAGGCCCGGGTGTGCCCACTTACACAGGTCCGCACCCATTGGGCCCAAATGTGGACATCATGGGGAGGGCGCAATACCACAGATGCTGGTTGTGGAAGCTAATGGCAGAAGGGCGTGAAACACTTTGATAGCCCATTTACCCTAAAATCCTACCCCTCAGCATTTTCTCACTACAATCTACATGTCATTTTTTCTGCAAGATTCCCTTGGGGAATGTGGAACATTAGCCATGACCCATAAAAGTAAACAATGCAACTGAACAGACTGCAATTAAGTCCAGTCCACTAGAATGTTAGGGCACACCCATCTAGGAGCAGAAAGACAAAAATCTCATTGGAACCACAGACAATCCATCAAGTCTGCTCTTAAAGACATGGTTGCATGCAAAGGGGGAACCACTCCCAGTAGTCTACTGTCACAAGCGTCACCGGCCACACAAGCGAAGTATAGGGGCTGTGGGCAGCATGCACAATGCCCACTTTCTCCAACACCACTACTGTGTCTGCAATTTTTTCATGGCCTCCTGGCAACCTATACTGATTAGTACTGGTCACTCACCTAGGAAGAGGCAGGTGTATGAACGATGCTCAATGTGTCATCTCAACACTGCCTTCCCCACACATACCCTAAGGCAAAACTCTCCACCTGTGGTTTGCAGTCACAAATAGCACATCCATCCCTGGGATGTACCCTAGAATTGGTGACATACACACTTTGTATGTACCTCTTTTGGGGGTAATTGCCCACACTCTGGCCTCCATAGCCATTAATGTAACAAGGAGACCCCTGAAACTTCTCTGGGTTCCCATACAACAGTACATTCTGCCCCCATGTCTGCTAAAGCCAAAATTCTTTGCACCTTAGTTGAGGACCAGCGGGTAGCCAGCTCCACATGTGGCCCCCATCCCCACCTGTGCCCAATGGACTGGTTCCTCTGCCTGCAGACTATTTAGAAGCAAACAGGGCCTCCTCCTGGGCTGGGGTGGGTGGTTCTCCAGGCACAGGGCACATGCCTGGGGCCTGGAGTACCCCCCCCTTCCCCAACCCAGCAGCCCATCTTCTCATGGGCATGAACCTCTGGTCCTCCCACAATTGTCTCGATAACCAGCAGATAAGCACTGAACTTTGCATGCATTTTAGCACAGTCTACACCTACTCTCATTAGATGCATCCATATCTGGATACAGATAACTTAAAGGCTCTCTGACATTCAGAGTTTTGCTTGCCCTTTTGGGCATTCTTTTCAATTGGTCAGCAATTACTTTCTGAGCATGCCAGCTCTCAACTTCATCCAAACTGGGGACCACTGAGGTGATGTCATGTATTCAGTGTCTCAATAGGGGACCAGAATTGCCATACAGGACCCAAATGAAGATGAAGAGGCACTTCTCAGTACCAAATCCTCATTGCTGCTGGGAAACGCTCATCATCACGACCATGCACACTCAAACTAAACATGGCCTGCCACATTCCCCGTTCACACACTGGCTCAGCGTGTGTTTGCCATCTACTCACCGTCTCCCGCATCTGACCATGCTCCCGCACAGCAGCCATGATCCAATCCAGCAGAGAGTGGTAATTCACCTGACCGTACTAGTGACTGTCTGCAGCTGCTGTCTCCACAATGGGTACAAAGTCACTGAAGCCACTCTAGCTCTCGTGTTGTGCAAATTATCCTGTCTACCTCCAGGTCCCACAACAGTCAAACTGCCAAGGGCTCTTCTGGTTTCTGATGGAGCTGTTAACCAGGGTTACCAGTTCCACTTGAGTATATGGGCGATTGGGGTGGGTGAGCCAGCTTGCCCCTCAGGGCTCCTGGGATGCTGTTGTTTTATCTTCTGTGTCACCATCAGGTGAGGCTGGTGCAAGGGGTCATTCTTCCTCCTCTCCAGAAGAGGAGTCTGGTACCTCTGGAGTGGGTGAATTGGTTACTCTTGATTTCCTGCTGCAGCCACTTCACACAGTCTTGCAGGGCCTATGTCTCCCTCCACCACTTCTGAACCTTGACTTTCTTCTTGTGGACTCTCGCAGAGCTGTGAGAAGCATCCATTCCACAGGCCCTGCCACCTCTCAGGTACTACATCTGTCCAAGTTCACTTTAATTCTGCACAAGACCCATTCCAGCTGTCACTGGGAACCATCTACCTCTGGCCATTCATGGGGAGGTGCCCACTGGGAGAGGAGGCTGGTCACCCCTCAGTGTCTTCCCAGTTCTCAGAGGGCTCCAAATCCGTTCATATTGAACCATCTTGCCTTCTATGCCACTTGTTTTGCAACCATCCCAATCTGGGCAGGTTCATCATCGGTTCTAAGAGATAAAGAAGACAGTCTCATCGGTACCCTTGGCATCACCTTCACTGTATTTTTACGCGTGAACAAAGGTAAACAACCAGCAAGGAAACAGCCACTCCAGCCTCTCCCCTCCCTCCCGACGTGATGCCGCCCTTTTATCCCCTCCCTCCTAGGCCAAGGTGTGCCCACTTATGCACACGCATAGCCTTTGGGCTGGTTATGTCCAATAATGGAGGGTGCAATAGCCCAGGTGCTGGTCATAGAGGCTAATGGCGGAAGGGTATGAAAAACTGGTAACTCACATATCCTACAGCTTCCTATAAAATGGTATTTTGAATTGGGTCTAAGTAAGTGTTGCTTTTATTTCAATTTCCAATTTAGGACACTGAGGTAAAAGGGCAGTTTTCAGGGTAATTGAGTTACTTTTCCCAAAAAATATTGGAAAGAAGTAAAAGGTTCAGAAATGCCAGGAAGACATAAGATTCCAAGTAAGAGGGGAATCAGAGTTGGGTGGACTGATTGGAACTTTCCTCAGAGAAAGAGGGGGCAGCAGTGTCACAACCCCAATTTTATGGGAACTTGTTGTTTTCTTGTCAGGTGGTCAGCTTTTCCAAATAATATTCCATTAGGAGCCTCTTTTTAGTTAAGGTCAAGCTACAACTTGAAAAAGCCACCGTGCTTGGCGCTGGAGGCAGAGCCCCTATTTTTTGCTTGGAGGATAACACCTATATTTTTACCAAAGGGGATTTATCTAAGCCCTAGCCACACAGGAGACAGAGATATCAGCCTTACCTGGCATGTCCACCCCAACAAGAGAAGCTGCTTTGTTTAGGGTACGCATAGTTTCAGATTGACGACACCTGTCAGATCTAAGGCAGCATAGGTTTAACTTCATGATGCAAAGCAAAATGCTTCTGAGAACAAAAATCTCCCAGGAGTGCCTCCGCCCCCCAGCAACTGCAAAAAAGAAGGCGTCTGTGGGAGAGAAGGGTGGCTATAGACGTCATTGCATCTCTAAGATCCCAGCTGTGACCTGGCTCAGAGTTTTACAGTTAAAAATAACTATGGCTTAGAGTTGGGGGAAAAAAGTAAACTGTTGTGTCTCCATGGAAACTGGGAGAGGAAAAAAGGCAAGCCATGGATTTCCAGCAGATGTGGCAAGATAGGGTGGATATGGGACTGGGAACTTAGAGGCTCTCTGGTTAAAACAGATATCCCTGATTAGCATCCCGGATGTAGCCAGGCATGGCTCCTGGGCTCTGGAGACACTGCAACCATGCCATGTTTGTAAGGACAAATGTACCATCTTGTTCAGGTGAAGAATTATTTGATGCTTCCAATCCCCTGTAATACAGATTTGTTACTCTTCGGTAAAAGAGAGAAAGTGAGCAACATAGCAGGCTAGATGTTGCCTTTTAACCAAATTGGGAACCTCTGCTTCCCAGCCCCTCCCCATTCCACTCGTATTTGCATAGTCAGAGGCGTGATAGGACTTGCAGCAAATTTATTGCTATAGGGGCATCTGTTGCTCCTGTGTTCTCACAGACAGAACCCCCAACCCCTTCAACTGGACCAAGATTTTTTTTCCTCTATGTTTGAGAAGATTATGCAAAGTGGCATTAATTACCTAGGATGTCTTTTAATAAGTCTGTCTCTTACCATTTCTGGTATTTCTACTAGAAGTGACTAACTCTTGGGGGGAACTGTTATATTTCTTCATTTTCCCTTTCATGTTTCCTTTAAAAGCAGTTTTTTTCCTCAAGAAATACATGAACACTGTGGTTGTAAAACATTTTAAAAAGACTTCTTTTTCCTTTTAAATAAAAAGTTTATTAAAAAAAGAATTGATAAAGAAGGGGTTGTTACCACCTGATGAAGAGAGGCTTTCTTGTGTACGTCCAAGCTGGGCATATTGGAAAGACCTGAGTATTACTCCTTGTTCTGTGACTAAATGACACAACCTGCTGGGCGCAGTGGCACGCACCTATAATCCCAGCTACTTGGGAGGCTGAGGCTAGGAATCACATGACTATTGGGCAACATAGTGAAATCTAGTCCAAAAAATAAATAAATGAATGACACAACCTTAGGCAAGTTGTTCAACCCCTCCTGGTGTCTAAAGAGTAGTTGATAACTGATGGGCTTAAAGATTAAACAGGATAAGATATAAATAACACACTTGGCACTCCCCTTCCCTTGCCTTCCTATCCAGTCTCTGATATTTTCATTTAACTCCAGTCACGTAGAAAATGGCACATGATTTTCCTATGTCACACAATTCATGCTCAAGTCTCACAGAGGGACACAAATATCGGAAAGACACAAAACACATGTTAAAAATGAATGTATTTTTTTCAAGAAAATTTGTGATTCTTATTTATTATATGTTATTCTTATCACTGTGCATTTATCACAGGGGTGAATTAAGGGCAGAAAATTTCAGATAGATGACCTATCTTAACAGGTATCCTAGATATACAGACATACATATTCCTTTATATAATGTTTAGCATGAGAAACATCAAGTCAGGTTGCAAAACTGTATGACTGTATGTACAACTATGTCTATAATACAGAACTAAAATATCACACATTACAAAAGACCAGAAAGAAAAGATGCTAATCAGCTGGGAATAGTGGTGTGTGCCTGTAAGCAGCAGTCTAGGAAGTCGTGGCAGGGTCAGGGGATCATGGTTCGAGTTCTGCCCGGGACAACATAGCAAGCCCTAGTTCCAAAAATATAACTGGGTGTGGTGGCACACTCCTGTAATCCCAACTACCTGGGAAGCTGAGGCTGGGGATTGCTTGAGTGTGTGGTACCCCGGGCAACGTGAGCCTGCGGTTCCACCGGCAAAAATAGTAAGACCTAGTCAAGAAAGGAAGGAAGGAAGGAAGGAAGGAAGGAAGGAAGGAAGGAAGGAAGGAAGGAAGGAAGGAAGGAAGGAAGG
>PVHY01033495.1:0-11086 GCA_004024945.1 Uropsilus gracilis
GCCCTTTTTTTTTTTTTTAAATTTATTTTTGGATTTTTTTTACAATACATGATTGTATAATTGCTGATCCCCATGGGAATACCCCACCACACCACATCCCCTCTGGTCACTTTGCCTCCTTTCTTTTTGTTGTTTGTCCATGTTTAGCCCGTTAGTCTTTCTTTTTCTTTTCTGGATCCATTTCCTCATCCTTGGTGAGGGTGCGATTTCCGGGACCTGGTAGAGCTTGCTGTTTATCTTTCCTGTACTGCTTTTGCCTTCATAGGCCGATTGGAGCACCTATGTATGGTGCTCCAACCATACAATGGCTTGTATGATTGTTTCTTGTTTCTTGGCCCTTTGCCCCTTCTGCTTGATTTCCTACTCAGTCATTGCATCTGGATTAGGCAAAAGCTATCATTCCCTATTAAAGACATCTAATGATGGGTAAAATTTTATCCTTAGACTCAAGAGTAGCTAACAATAGTTCTGCTTTTGTGTGAGATTCTGTGTCACAACTTGCTATAGAGTGAACCCATGTGGAAGAGTGAAAGGACTTAATTCTGAAATACAAATGTCTCCTCACCCAAAGCTCAAAAATAGAAAATATTTTTCAGAGGCAGAGAACAAAAGTTAAGATGACTCTAAATGGAAAGTCAGGATTCTATTCTATTTTCAGCGTCAACAACTCTTAAACAAGTCTTCCTTTGCAACTCACTTCCCCTCTGTAGAAAACTAGATTTTTATAAGACTTCCAGCAAGAGTGCTTTGGGGTTCTATTACTGTAGGCTGGCAAAGAATCCAAAGGGGCCCTCCACCTTGATATTAACCCCGTGGCTGATGTCTATTTTCTTTGCCTTTCCAAACTCAGACCATGGAAAGGAATGACACCATTGACTTCAAGGCTTTAGAAAAAGAGCTACAGGCTGCACTCGCTGCTGATGAGAAGTACAAGCGGGAAAATGCTGCCAAATTTCGGGCAGTAGAGCAGAGAGTGGCTTCCTATGAGGAGTTCAGGTTGGCAATGCTACTTTTCTTAGAGCTTCCTTTTATGATGCACTGTAGTGGATAAGAGCATGTGCTTTTGCACTGTAATCCAAGCACTGGGAGGCAAGAGGCCTAAGATTGTTTGAGTTTGCAGGTTCAAGACTACCCCAGGTAACATAGCGAGACCAGGTCTCAAAAAAGCAACTGGGCACAGTGGCAGGCACCTGTAATCCCAAATACCTGGGAGGCAAGAGGCCAGGGATCGCTTGAGTTCACAGGTACAAGACTACCCCGGGCAATATAGCAAGACATGGTCTTGAAAAAGCAGCCAGGCACGGTCGCAGGCGCCTGTAATCCCAGCTACCTAGGAGGCTGAGACTGGGGATTGCTTGAGTTCGCGGGGTCGGGACTGCCCTGGGCAACATAGGGAGACCTAGTCTCAAAAAAAAAAGCATGTGCTTTGAAGTTAGACACTTCTGGGATCAGTACCTGTGCTGTGTGATCTTGTGCAAGTTGTTTATTTAACCTCTCTGAGCCTCATCTGTAAATGAGAATCATTGTCATTGTAAATAAAGGAGCTACTACAGAAAAGGATCCTGTATGGGTCGGGCACAGTGGCACATGACTTTAATCCCAGCCTAGGAAGGGAAGCTGAGACTAGGAATTGCTTGAGTCCTCAGGTTTGAGACCTGCCTGGGGCAACACAGCAAGACCTAGTCTCAAAAAAATAGTGGGCGTGGTAACATGTGCCTGTAATCCTAGCTACCTGGGAGACTGGGCTGGGGATCGCTTGAGTCCGTGGTACCCCGGGCAACATGAGTCTGTGGTTCCCTGGGCAACATAGCAAGACCTAGTCTCAAAAAAAAAAGGGGGGGGGGTCCTGTGCATAATGGCACATGGGAAATATTCAAAAGCTGTAAGCTAGTGTTACTGTTGTTAGTGTTTTTATCCTCATCTTATTGTCTTGACAACAGTTTGTCTATAAAGTGCACTGTTCAGCCATCTGAACCCATAGGAAACATTGAACCCATCCCCCACTCTGTGCTTTGCCCACAGGGGAATTGTCCTTGCATCACATCTGAAGCCTTTGGAGCGGAAGGACAAGATGGGAGGAAAGATGACTGTTCCCTGGAATTCTCACAGTACTCAGGGAAAGACTTCCCAGGATGAGATCACTGAAATCTCCCAGGTAGGCAAAGTCCAGTGCAGAGGAACTCACTGCCCTAAATCTCCAGTCCTGACTTCTTATGACACACACTTCTTCCTTACTCTCATGTTAAGCCACAATCGGGACTAGGGGAGGTGGGGGGGAGGGGTCAGGGAGAGGGTAGGAAGCAAGCAGCTGATGGTGAGGCTGAGTTGAACCAAGTGGAATAAATCAGAACGTGGAGTAGACGGATCCCCTTCAGTCAGTTCAGGTCAGATCTGGATTTATTTGCCTCCAGGTTACTTGGAATGGAATAGAATGATCCTGTGACACTGTTGGGACAGAGACCGGGAGACCCAGGCTGTCATACCTGCACACTCACTTGGGTTCCCTTCTCTCTTCCTGAGTTTTCTAATCATCCCTTCCATCCTGCTCAGATTTAGACCTGACTAACCTTTGTAGAGCAGGGCTGTGTCCACCATCAGGAAAATCCTGGTATAACGGAATCTCATGTCCTGACCTCAGTTTCCTGGGCTCTTCCCTCCCCATTCCATCCCTGACCCCTCACTGCGGCCTAGAGGGACTTTTCCTTCCCAGTGCTCCAAGAGCTGAGATGAAAACTGACAGGCCCCCTCAATGTGAACTTCCTTTCCTTCCCCTGTGATCCAGGAGAAAACCCTCCTCCAGCCTGAGACCTCGGCAGAGTTCTACCGGGACTGGCGGCGATATTTGCAGAGTGGACCCGAGCGCTACCAGGCCCTGGTACAACTTGGGGGTCCAAAACTGGGCCGCCTCTTCCAGACAGATGTGGGGTTTGGACTTCTAGGGGAGATGCTGATGGTCTTGGCTGATCACGTGAAGCCAGCGGACCGGTCCGTGGTTCTGGGCATCCTGAATAGTCTGACTAGCACGGGGCGCTTCACCCTGAACCTGAGCCTGCTGAGCTATGTGGAGAGACAGAGCTGCAGAGACCTGTTTCAGAAACTGCAGGCCATGTGCGCCCCCGCTCCCCAGCAGCAGGGGCTCAGCCAGGAGGATCAGGGACTGAGGGGGCAGCCTGATGGGCTCCAGGAGGAGGAGAGGCTGCTGCAAGGGCTTCGGGGGCTGTACCAAGTGGACTGACAGCACCGGCTACCTTCAGAGGCCGCCGTGATGCAGGAAGCATGCTTTGTGGTGGTCTTGGGGCGCTGCAGAACTGTAACGACATGCCCAAACCTCACCCCCTTCTTCGCCTGAAAGTTTCAGAGCCAGGGCAGCAATCAAATCCTCCCCCACCCCTGCAATTCTGAATCTTGGGGCTCCACAGGCTGCTCAAGGGCCCAAAAAGTTGAAAAAGTTTTGCTCCCACTCTTAGCCCGCCAGTCCCCTAGCCCACAGCCTGAGAGACGCATTCTCCCCAAGCGATTGCTGGCGATGGCAGTCAAAGCCTCCACTTCAAAAGGGGAAAGAGCAAAAATGCTATTCTTCCACGGTAAACAAAGACTGATCTCTGTAGCTCTTAGTAAGAGCACTTTTCAAGAGAAGACTATCTAGAACCCCAAACAATAAATGGACATGTAACTGACAACAGACCAAATGCTGCCTTATTTGAGGTGCAATGTTTTCCTCCGGGTACTGAGTTTCTGGGCTTGTGAGGCCTGGGAAAGCTTCAGGCCATCAGTCCAAGTCCCGCCAGCCACCCAGGCTTCTTCAGATGGCTAGGCAGCTTCCTTCCCTTCCCGGGACACTGAGAGAGAAGCCCTTCCCATAGTAGGGGAGTTAGAGGTGCCCTTGCGAGCACCTGGCCCCTTCCTGGGAGAGTGCCCGTGTTCTAGAAAGGGGAGAGGGGCCAAGTTCTAGAATGGATGTCTCTCTAGGTCACATCTGAACACTCAAGGGGCAGCTTGTACCTCAGCTGGGAAACTGCCTGGCCTCCGGCTGCTTTCTACGATTGCTGCCTCTTCCCCTGCTAGCTTAATCCTTTCCTCACATAGATGCCTCCTAGCAGTGGCTTCTAGAAGTCCCGTAGGCTCGTTTCTAGTGCCTTGGTGTACCCCCCTGCTCCCCCACCCCAACTTTCCTTCTTGCCACCATGAACCTGGCCCACATCACCGTGCTGCTGTGGACATGGGGCAGCCTCCAGGCCTTTGAACTCGTGGAGAAGGAGAACATTTTTCAGAGGACGCCCTGCCCGGCTTTCCTGATGCTGGACAACGCAGCCTACCTGGCTGACATGAGCTTCGAGCTCCCCTGCCACTGCAAGCCCGAGGAGGTGCCCGATGTCGTCTGGTACTACCAAAAGCACCTGGGCAGCAGCCGCCCCAAAGTGCTGTCGGACTTCGACGGGCGGGTGCTGACGGAGGCCGCCCAGGTGCGCGCAGGCAGCGACATGCTGGTTCGCTTCAGCATCCGCATGTTCAGCCTCCTGGTTTTCCGGGCCCAGCCTGAGGACTCGGGCTTGTATTTCTGTGGCACCCGGAAGGGCGACTACTTTTACGCCTACGACGTGGACATCCAGAGCAGTCAGGCGATGGTGGCCATCTTCAGGGACCAGGGTCAGGAGCCCTTTGAAGACGAGTACCATGGGAGCCTCCACGTCTTCACCACCTTCTGGGAGTGGACCCCCTGCGACCGCTGTGGGGTGCGTGGGGAGCAGTGGCGCATCGGCCTCTGCTATCTGCAGAGCCCAGACCTCTCCCCCCGCTACCGTAAGACACTGCCTAATGTGGTGTCCTGCGGTTCTCAGGCCGTTCCAAGGCAGCTGCAGGCCAAGGTCAAGGACCACACGCCCGAGTTACTGATTCGGAGCTGCATAGTGCCCTGTAAGAAGAGGAAGAAGGCCCAGGGGAGCGTGATGGCCATCTTGAACTACGTGTCCAAAGTGGGCAGCCGGCGCTGGGTGCCCCAGGTACCCATTCAGTTCCACCAACAGCGTCTGGGCCGTGGACTCATCCTCACCTGTCCTGGGGCCCGGCCAGAGCATGCCGTGGCCTGGGACAAGGGCCGTCAGTACCTCTATCGTACACAGTACCTGAAGGGTGTCAACAGGTCCATGAGGGTGTTCATCGACCATGGCAACCATCTTCACATCCGCTTCGCCCAACTGGCTGACCGGGGCATCTACTATTGCTGGCGGCAGGGGGTGCGGGTCGCTGGGTTCAGACTGGGCATGACATCTGGAGGGCGCTACCAAGCCTCCTTCTCGGACCCTGAGACTCGTGCTGCCCTGACCCTCACCCTGATAGGCTACCTGCTCATCACAGCTGTCTTCGTCACCGTTCACCTCTGTCTTTGCTGCTGTTACTTATTTCGCTGTTGTCCAGACCTCTCCCCCTAGGAACCCGCTGGCCGACTCTGAAGTTATGCTTAAATGTGTCTGTTAAATGATACCCTGAATGCCTCTCTGCTGGGACATATGGCAACAGCGTGTGAACAAGTCTGTTAGCAACAACCCCATTTACGTGCACGTGCCTGGGGTGGGGTCTGGGCAGTGAGGAGGCCTGAGGCACTTGGGAGGGACTGGGGCAGGGACGGACACCCCAAGGGCTTATGTCTTCTGACCTCACACTCCACAATCTGGGAGACATGAATATAATAGGTATCAAATGGCCCGTGTGTTTGAGATGCTTTACTTTCTTGCCTTCGAGGATGGTCAGGTAGGTGCTGGTTGAATTGGGAGTATTAGGGAGAAGAAGAGAAGAATGAAGGGAGCGTAGGTAAATGTCCTCTTTGCTTTCCTCCTCAGCTTCATCCTGGGACTGCCAGGTAGAAGTATCAGGCTTGGAAATGAAGGTAAAGACTAGGAAAGGGGAAATGGCTGAGGAAAATGGAGACCAGATCGGAATCAGGGCTTTGCTGCCAGATTGCAGCCAGGTGATTTGCACCCTAGCCAGATGAGACTAGGGTGAGAAGAGGTGGTAAGGAGCAAAGGCTGGTGGGTGGAGGGGGGTGTGCCAGGGCTGCCTGGGCAGAGCAGGACTGACCACAGGTGGGCTCCAAAGGTGATCTACGAGAAGGAAGTTGGGTCTTGTCCAAGGTTGCTTCCCACCCACTTCCCTCCATCCCAGCCTCCCCTGAACAGATCAGAGTCCACTCTGGGGAAGGTTCCAGCAGGTGGCTTTATTTTTCCTCCGTGACTAAAGGCAGCAGCTGTAACCTGGAGGCTAGCAGCAGTGGGTGGTAGGTGGGAGCGAGGAAAAGGGACCAGGGGCCGGCCATGATGGTGCATGCCTGTAAGCAGCAGCCTAGGAAGCCGCGGCGGGGGCTAGGGATCACGGTTTGAGTCCCTCCTGGGGCACATAGCGAGACCTAGTTCCCCAAAAAAAAAAAAAAAAAAAAAAAGCTGGGCATGGTGTCACACGCCTGTAATCCCAGCTACCTGGGATGCTGAGGCTGGGGATTGCTTCAGTCTGTGGTACCCCGGGCAATGTGAGCCTGCGGTTCCACAGGCAAAAATAGCGAGACCTAGCCTCAGAAAAGAAAAGAGGACCAAGTCTTGGAAAGAGGAACACGCTCTCACTTTTCCCTCCCTCTGGCCTCAGAGGGGAGAGGGAGGCCCTGCAATGAGTCCTTTCAGCCCACCCTGAGCACATCATCCCATACTCCCCACAGCCTTCCCTGGAAAGCAGAACAGGTACTGCCCCATCTCCAGGCTGCAGGAACACAAGCCAGGGTCTTTACTCGGCACCTGCCTCAGTTGCCTGAATTAGAAAATAGGGTGCTCCCTAAAACCTGGGGGTACATTCTGTGTTTCAGTTAGTGGGGCCCCAGGGGTCTCTCGCTTAGAGGAAAGCCATGGGTCACTGTGGGTTGGAAGCAGTTGGCGATGTGACAGTGGCTTCACCCAGAAGCATTTGCTGGACTTGGGGGCAGAAGCTGCTGGGGCTCAGAGACCTGGGTGAACAGGGATGATGTGGGGAGGAAGGGGCCTTGAGCACCGAGACAATCGTCCCCTGTGCCCATGGAGGGCTGCCCCTTTCTCCCCTCTTTCAGCATCTTCAAGAGAAATGTGCCACTTTATTGATTCCTATGGCCCAGAGACCAATGGGTCACCCATCCCCCCAGCTCTGATGTCCAGGGGGTCATCCCAACTGCCTCTTCTACTATCTCTCCCTGCCCCACCCCTACAGCTGGTATGGAGAAGTCCTCCTGAGCTTGACCTTTCTGTACCCACACCTAGGGACCAGGAAGTCCCTTCTCCTCCCTCCCCACCACTCTTCCTTCTCCACTTACAATACAGATTCCCCCAACGGCTGAGCATCAAGCTCCACTGTGCCCACAGCCCGCCACAGCAGACCACATGGCACCTCCGTGGGGCTGACGCCTGAATCACCACATGGGGGCCCTTTGGGGATCTGAGCAGGCCAGAAATCCCCACTGGTGATTAGTTAGCAGAGTATCCTCACCCACCCCTCGCCACCCACCCACCCTCAGACTGGGCAGGGCCAGGCCAGAGTCAGCCTCTGGTCAGGGCTCTCCTGCTTTCCCCTTCCTGTCTCAGAGTCTCAGTTTTCCTCCAGCAGCCCAAGGAAGCTCAAAGGCTCGGGTCCTCTAGATGCCCCCCAGAGACCCCCCAACTCTGGCAACTTGTTACCATGACAACAGGGATTCAGTCTACAGAGGGTGGTTTACTGATCCCTTTGCCCTTTCCAACTTCTCTCCCCCTCCCAACTGTAACCCAAGCTGCTGACCATGGCCCCCTAGGCCATCCCCTTCAGGTGAGCGTCCTGTTAGTTGGAGTTGCTGGATGCGGGGTGGGTACTGTCTGGCAGGCCCGCTGACAGAGCCTAGGATGGAGAGCTGGCATAGAGATGGAGGGAGGCGGGGAGCAGACATTAGTTATCAGGGGAGGAGCAACTATCCCATCTCCTGCTGCGGGTCCCCTCACACCACATCCTTATGCTCCTGTGTGGACTCCTTAATGACCTGCAGGGGGCAGAGAGAAGACACAGTGCCACAGTTAAACATTCAGAGAGACCCCCAGGCCCACCACCGCTGGGCTGTGTGACCCTGGTGAGTCCTCAGCCTTCCCGGGTCTTTCTTTTCTACCACAGTAACAGTAACTGCCTCCATACAGCAATCAGAGGGGAGATGCCACTTGTAAAGTGACACCCAGCACAGGTGAGAAGATGGTGTGCTAGATTAGCTAGTACTGTTGCTGGTGTGCAGGGGTGAAGCTGAATCCCCTCTTTCCAGTCCTCTGCCACATTCCTTTGGTCAAACTGGAAACTGAAAGCAGCTAACTTGAGTTCTCTTTCTCTCTCCCCTGGGCCTGGCACTGAGGGCACCTCAGTCTGAGGGTGAGAAAGGGAAAACCCCAGTCAGGACCCCAACCGGGCACATAGACAAGTGCCAGTCAAGGGGCTGGGGTGAGGAGTTCATCCCAGTTCCTCCCCCTTCCTGAGCCTCTCTGGGGAGCACCTGTGAGTGGCGGAGGACCATCTAAATGCCAGTGCCTGGAAGATATGGGGACAGCATGATCTGACGGGACCAGAATCACAGGCCTGCCCGCCTCACCTCTCCATCCCGCATCTCCACGGTCTTCACCACAATGTTCCTCTTGAGGTGGCCTTCAGACACGGACTTGGTGTCCAGGCTGGTTTCTGCAGGCAGAAGGAGGGATTCTGTGGGCTTCTGGGTCCTAGACATCCTATCCTGTCCCCATCAACCATACCCCCCCCAATCGCGAGTCAGAAAGCTTGTTATTCCAAAGGGGCTGGAGAGACCCCCCCACCCCAAATCTCCATGGTGGCAGGCAAGACCTGGCTGCTCTGTCCAGGCCATGCGGGCACCTCTAGCCTGGATGCGTCTCGCACCTCCACAGGCCCTTGCTTGGTGCCTGCCTCTCTAACAACCCTGCCCTGGGCTTGAAAATCAGGCAGGCCAGAACTCCAGTCCTAGTTGAGTCACTAATCAGCCACGTGACTCAGTTTCCTCATCTGCAAAATGGGGATGACGGTGTCTACTTCTCCAGAGGGAAACGAGGAGTTGGTTCACTAAAATAGCATCTGTTGAGTGAGTAGTATCATTTAGAGCCAATGCATAGGGATCCCTTGCCTGTCCCCTTTCACCTTGCCTACTTCTTATTGTCACTTCTCTGAGCCCAACTCACCCTTTACAATGTAACATTTGGCAGTAGGACCTCTCCCTGCTCCTCCTGTTAACCCTTTTGGCACTGAACTGAGCCCCAAGACAAGCACATCTGGTGTTCCTAAATTTCTCAGCCCAGAATAATTTTTTTTTCCTTTGCAAACAATCACTTGATACAAATAAAAAAAGAATTTAGTCCCCTCACCGCTGAGGAAAATATAGCACGCCATACCCAGTGATATTTAAAATTAAGAGAAGGGAGCATACAACTTTATTTACTGCAAGAGCAGCTATCCAGAGAAAACCAGCCTCTGGGCTGAATGAGCACTGAGCCAGGCAGGGCACGTGGGGACAGGGAATCAAGCCGAGCCTGGCACCGGGCACAGCGAGACCCCAGGGGCCTTCCCTTGACAGAGACTAGGGGAGACAGGGCCTGGTGTTTGCTCAGAGGCCCCAGAGCACCTCAGGCGAACACCCCAGGACCCGTCACCTTCAACGGTCAGTTCGATGAGCTTAACCTCCACTGGCCTGTTCCAGGTCCTGAACCCAGCCCCTGTGCTCACACTAACTGCCTGGAAGTCAGGAAGGCAGGTACTAAGGTGCTGGGAAAATGACCCACTGTTGGGTGGCCCGCTAGGGGAAACATGGGAGCGAGGAGCCCTGGAGGACAGGGAAGTGGGCCTGAAGAGGCTGCCTCCCTGTCAGGCTGAGAAAAGCGCTGTTTGAGAGCAGGCCGCTAACCCGAGAGAGCCGGTGGGGCTCCATTTACAATCTGGTGAGCCTGTATTGGGATAACTCGTATTGTCAAGCTTTTGAGGTTTCTTGTGACCTTGTGACCTTCCCCTTCTCTGGTGCTTTTGCCCCCTGTAGTGACAAGCAGTTAAGAAAAGACACAATATAAAACACTCAGATGGCAGCAGCGGCCCCAGGGTCTGTGGACTGTGGACAGGACAGAGGTTGAGACCCTCATCCGGTTCCACAGGGCAACAGGGTGCGGGGAAGGCGGTGGGGGAAATCAGGGCCAAGAAGGACAGAACAGCTGCCATCTCCACGTGGATACCCGGCTAGAAGCTCTGCCATGGCTCCGAAGGCCCCCAAGGAGAGCCCCGGAACGCTCTGCTGCCTCCCTCCTACCTACCCACCCCGGTCCCAAGTTCGAGGAAGGGGCAGGGAGCCACCACGTTGAGCACAAGGCCCAGCTCCACTGACCTCGGATCTGCAGATTGGAGAAGGTCTGCACAGGAATAGTGATGCTGAAAGACAGTAGAGGCAGAG
The DNA here is from genome assembly GCA_004024945.1 of Uropsilus gracilis. NCBI lineage: Eukaryota > Metazoa > Chordata > Mammalia > Eulipotyphla > Talpidae > Uropsilus > Uropsilus gracilis. Next base: position 10,457 of record PVHY01033495.1, read on the forward strand.
GGGTGACCGGGCAGCCCGAGCCCATGCTCTGGTTCCGGTGTGACAGCGTCCTGTGCTCTTCCTTGCCGGGAAAGGCCAACCCCTCCCGGGAAAGGCCGCCATCATGTGCCCTGGAGAGCCGGGAGTCTGCAAGGCCCTGGGGTGTCACCTAGGAGGTGATACCTGCCCTCCTCTGTTCCAAGGAGAGCAGAGGCTTGGAGGACAGCAGAGGGCAGGGGAAAGTGGTGGAGGAAGTGCCCAGGAGGGGGAAGACTTTGGTCGGGAAAAGAAAGGCAAACTTCGTTGGCCGTGTGGAGTGACCCTCTTGGCGGGGAGTGAGGGGCTAATTCCAGTCTTTGGTCCGGGAACCTATGTGACCTTGGTAGAGTGGAGTCCATTCATTCATCAGACACTCACGACCAAGTCTGTGTTGTGCAAGCACCACCCTGGGCCATGGAGCTGCCTGGGCCTGGCACAGCCCTCAGGACTCACCGGTTCTCCTCGCCCTCCAGCAGTTTCCTGTAGGTGGCGATCTCGATGTCCAGCGCCAGCTTGACGTTGAGCAGGTCCTGGTACTCCTGCAGGTGGCGGGCCATGTCGTCCTTGAGGTTCCGCCCCTCCTCCTCCAGCCGGGCCAGCGCCTCCTGATAA
>PVHY01033496.1:0-11041 GCA_004024945.1 Uropsilus gracilis
GAGTGCTGCCAAGCCAGGGGGGATTCAGCACTATGCTCGGGGCAGCAGTGCTTGGAGACCAGGTGTGGTATATAAAAGGAGGGAAACCAAGGGCGACTGAGGCCCAGAAAATTTGCTGATGACTTTCCTTCTGTATCTCTAGCCTAAGGGACAGAGTTTAACCAAAAGATTCGCCCATTTTTTAGGGAATATTGTGGATGACAAGGCCTGGAGAGAGAGGAGAAGGGGATTTAGATCATTCTGCTTGGGATTAGGTTCTCTCTGACCAGCCAAGATATGCCTGAACACCCCAAAACAAGCATTTAACTTGTTCATTCAACGTATGTTTACTGAGTCTCTGCTTCATTCAAGTCCTGAGGTTAAATGTCTTTGTGGCCGCAGACATGAGCAGGGTGCCTGCTGTCTTGAAGAGTTAGCATTCTGACCTTAGACTGACTGAAATACTCAGAGCACGTGAGGAAGTCAAGATGTTGAGAAACACAGGAATAACCCAGGAAGACTTCCTGGAGGAAACTGCAAGGTGACCTGAGTGGCCAAAAGAAGTTAGCCCAAAACATGGAGGAAGAGTGTTCTAGACAGAGGGACCCTTGTGTGTGTGTGTGTGTGTGTGTTTAGATTGACAGAAGAACATGATCAGCAGCTACCAAATAAGCCTTGAATCTGCCCTCATGGCAAGTGCCTGCCAGACAGTTGAGTCAAATAAGGATCAGGGTGTCCTTTTCAGTTCACCCCAGTATATTGGTTGGTTTATGCAGTCACCATTTGCAGGAGGTGCAGCAGTGAATTTTTGAAGAGAGTCAAGAGGATTGACATTCAGCATGCTGCTTTGGAGTATTGTAGGAGTTGAGTGATAAGGTCCATCTGGCATGGTACCTAGCACCCTTAGGTGCTCAGAAGATGGTAGCTTGTCTTTCACCACCTTGCCTGATTCACCAACTCCTCTCTTTCCTTTTGAGATAGCAGTTTCTGCCTCCAAAAAGGGCACTTGTCCAACCAGTCATCCCTGGGGAGGTGCTTGGCTGAAGGGTACGTGCTATGGGTCTTCCCATATGGAAGTTCCCATACGGAACTTCCTGGGTTTTTTGCTCCTCTCTGCTTGAGGAAGGGAAAGCATGCTGCAGATGGGACAGGTGGAGTTAGCCATCATAAATGTTCCAAAATACATTCCATGTACCTGGCACTTTAAGTGCTGGGTGCAGAGAAAGAGGCCTTCCTGGAGGTGCACTGTGGGAGCATGGACTAAAGAGGATGCATGAAGCAAAGAGGTTCAGGGAGAGGAAAGCTGGACTTGGACTGCATTCCAGGAAAAGAAGGATAAGAACTGAAGTGGGGAGGATAGAAGAGAAATCATGCTTGGAGATAGAGACTGGGAAGGCAGATGAGATCGGACTCTAACTGATTGGCTGCTGATTGGCAACTGATTTGGTGACCAGACCTCCACATCCATAGTTAGCTGCTCACCTGATCTGGGTCACTCTGGAACAGAGCACATAGGCCATAGGTCATCATAGCTTCTGTGTCCTAAATGTTCCTGAGGAATCAGGAGTGTTTGCATCTCGCAGTTCCTTGTCAGGGGCCCCCTTCCCAGGAATGCACAGAGCCCTAAGTTCTTCAGTACAAAGGAAAAGCACAGGCCTTGGAATGGCTATTCCACATTGTTCCTTGGCAAACACAGGAAGATGGGTTTCCTTTGGCTTTGTGGTGCTGACATCTGAATCCGGACCCCTCCCCCAGGCTTTGGGGTGGGGGGAGGGAGGCAAAAGACCAGGCAGCAGATGGAAAATAAACACACATCCCTCTGCTCTGCTGACTTATTTCATGTTCTTAGAATTTCCTCTCTTGGATTCCGGCTTTGTTATTTTAAAATTCCACACACAGGCTGGGAAAATCCCTTGTTGCCATTGCTTTGGAAAGGCCACTCTCCAAAGGCCACTCTGGTGGAGAAGGGGGGCACAATGTCCTGGCACTTCAGGATAAGTACTCCCCACCTCTTTCTCCCCACCCAGAAGCCTGTAGCCCAGTGTCCTAGTGAGCTCCTGAGTCAGCCTGTGTGAGGGAGACTCTCGGGGCTGGGTGTGTGTGTCTCCGTGTAAGCATGTCTTTTCCCACAATGGGGACGTGGCAGTATTTGGGTCCAGCTGTCTGGGCCAGGTCCAGGCCAGAGCAGTGACGACTTTATTGGGAAATGGTGGGGACCTCCAAAGGGGACTCCAGATGGGCCTGGGCAGTGCACACACTGAGAGCTGTCCCCTGTCCCCCTGACCAGGGCTGTCCTCCCTCATGGGCTGTGTGGTGGGCACAAGGATGAGAGCTTCCCTGTTAGGGTGTCTTCTGCCTCTCCTGACACCCACTCACACCAGAACCATCATTACAGCATTTCCTTCCTTCACCAATATAGTCATTCATTTTTGAAATATTTATTGAGTATCTACCAGGAGCTGGGCACTGTGCTGGATGCTGAAAATACAGAGATGAATAAACTAGAAAAATTGGAGATATCCTAGTATCCCAGCAATTAATGGCACACAGTGTGGATTGCCCATATAGCACAGGGCTGCAACCATCGTGGAGCAAGTGAGGAACTTACTTGGAGAAAAGACTGCAAGGGGTGTCAATAAAATTAGTAATTGAGATAAATAATAGTTAAAATAATATTAAAATTATTGAAATACACGACTTACTTTAAAAAGTAGATAATTTATAATCAATAAAATAACAATATTTTAAATAAAACAAAATAGATCAGTAAGAGTTTTTGTGCTGGGTCATACTGGGACCTGAGGGAAAGGAAAAATCAATACTGTTGATCCTGTGTGCAGAATCAAGTACAGAATTGACAGAATGTCTTGCCAAAAGGAAAATAGGTCAGAGAACTTTTTTTATTGACATTGAAAAGAAACTCAACATATTGTTGGGTGAAAAATGGGAGATTATATACATAAAGTATGGTCCTATGACAAATATATCTAGGTTCTGGAAGCTGTAAGGACACGTGCTGAGATATTAACAGCTCTTTTCTCTCTTTTAGTGCCTTCTTTTTGTTTGTTTGCGTTTCCTGGTTAACAATGAATGTGTCATACTTGTGTGATTTTCTTGAAGGTATGAAAAACCCAAGAGAGTTAGAGCAGAGCTTTTTTTTTTTTTTTTTTTTTTTTTTTTTTTTTTTTTTTTTTTTTTTTTTTTTTTTTTTTGAGACTTGCTAATTTTTGCCTGTGGAACCGCAGGCTCATGTTGCCCAGGGCACCACAGACTAAAGCAATCCCCAGCCTCAGCTTCCCAGGTAGTTGGGATTATAGGCATGCGGTACCATGCCCACCTATATATTTTTGGAACTAGGTCTCGCTGTGTGCCCCCAGCAGGACTCGAACCGCAATCCTTGGCCCCAGCCACGGCTTCCTAGGTGCCACTTACAGGCATGCGCCACCATGCCCCTTAAAGCAGAGCTCTTAAGTCTGTTCTGTAGCTATCATGGACTTTCCAGCACCTGAGAAACTGAAGGATCCTCCAAGTCACCCTTCTCAGTGTGGGCAAGGGCAGGATTTCCACTCCCAATATATAGAAAAGGAAGCAAGACAGCACAAGGTGGAGGAACTCAGAGAACACTCATTTGGGGTATAGTGGTGCTCACCTTTTTTGGTAGGTCTGTCTCCACTAGGATCCACATCACACATCCCCCCTAGTACCCATATCACCCATGAATCCCCTAGGGTCTTCATTATCCATGGCCCTGTAGGACCCTCATAGCCCAATGGCATAGCCTACTGGGTCTCTTGCTTCCCAACTTCTTCAAGGCTGAAACTTCTGTCTCTCTTCTTCATGGCCCAGTTGCTCTCCATTGGTCAACCTTCTCTCTGATGCTTTTCTCAACTGATAGCAGAGCTGTAGGAAGAAAAATTGTAAGAAATATCTGCGTAGATGTGTCTCACCCCTCTCTGGGCCCTCTATGGCCTTGTGGGTGACTGAGTGAAAGAGTGAGAAAGTATTTCCAATATTATGTTTTTCTCTCTGGCACAGACACACCCTGTAGACTGGCATGAATCATAAGTAAATCCCTAAGCCCCCATCTGCCTGGAAATGCCTAGTGGTAATTCCCAGAGTCCAGAAACCATCAACCCTGCATACCTACAGGCTTAGCTCTTCCCTGCCCAGTAACCAGCCTCTTGCCCACCCCTCAGGGAGAGCACGGAAGGAGAGAGATCTGTGGCAGAGCTGCCACGGCTGAAATCTGGGTCCACTCTGTGGTTGTGTTCACGCGAGCCTGAGCAGAGACTTTCTGAGTGCCCTCACTGTGACTTAGTAGGCCTGTCTTCAGCATGGTACCTATAGGATCAGAATAGAAGCCCATTTCTCCTAAGAAGCAGGTTCCCTGGTTCAAGCTTGCCTTCCGCAATGTGTATTCTCAGCTTGCCTGTCCATGGTTTTAAGCATGGATGTGTGTGGCAGACAGCTTTTTCCAAAGATGGCCATCATAGTGTTTTCCTTGCAGCTAGTGATGACTTTAATTATGGCTAACGGCACAAAGAATGATAAATTAAATTACTGTGCAGAAATTTCTGGAAGTTCCTTTTAAAGGAAAATGGTATGCCATTCTACTCCCTTGATGCAGATCTGATGACTGGAGCTCTTGCAGCTTTTCTTGGCAGACTTTACTATCCCAGAAAATGAAGTTTACCCAACACATTAAAAATTGAAGAAATTTCACACAGGCATGAAGTTCCAGTTTAGCCTTTGTAGTAACTTTTAGAGTGAGAATTAGATAAATACAATGTTTTATAGTTCTCAAACTTCATAATTTTATACTTTGATCTATAGCTTCTATTCCTGTTTTATATATGCCATGTTGTTCACTACATTGTTCACCTTGTTCTCTAGTTAACAAACACTTAACTGTACTGTCCAGATTACTGGAAGTGAAAGACCTACTGGAAGTAAAATGACCTAGCTACTCTCTCTTTATGAAAATGAATGAAAGGTGGATAGCACTATTTTAAGAAAGAAAAGTGTTGAGGCTAGGGCTACACATACGCAAAACAAAATCAAATTTTCCAGTGACACTTAGATTGACTGATACAACATAACTTTCTCTTTTCTTTTCGAAAGACCTTCTGGTCTACTTCGCATTAGGCACATTGCAGTCTTTTTTGTGTGTGCTGTCACTTTTATCAAATCTTAAACATTGTTTGGTGCATTATTTTGATATTTTATAAATGCCTTGTATTTGTTTATTTGTCCTGGTGAAGTCATTTGAGCTTAGCTTATCTGATTTTTATGTATTTCTACATTGGTTCAGAGCAGTGTTTGGCCTAGTGCTAGTTTACCCCCTTCAACAACTGAAGACTACCCACCATGATGTCTTCTGTCCTTGGTGACAACTTTATTTCCAGCCCTGCGTGAGCTCCGGCAGTTGTTCAACTGACTGCTTGCCCCTGGTTTCTTGAGTGCTTCTGTGGCTTCAACTAAAGCAAGTACAGATTAGTACTCAGAAAAGACTAAAGAGAACCCTACACAGATCTTTAGAAGCTCTCTGGATAGCTACCAACTTTCTGGTTCTCGATCCATAAAATTTTTTCAGAGGCTATTTAGTAGGCCAATAGACATATGAAGAAATATACATTGGTGTTTCTGATGAGAGTGGCAATTTAAAACCACACTGAGATGCCACTTCATGCCCATGAGAATGCCACATATTAAAAAGACCTCCATGTTCATTTCCCCCCCTTCCCTTTAGAACACCAAAGATTGTATTTCAGAATGAGCACCATTAAAAAAAAAAAAAAAAAAAAAAAAAGATCCCTTGTCTCTTTACCTTCCTCCTTCCTCTTAACCTCGGAGCTCTTGTGATGTTTATTCAGTGCTCCTCAGTGTGACCATACCACCTCTTCTTGATGCAGTCACCCATTGACTTTGAGGCTGCTTCCCTGCCTAAGCGATTGTGAATAATACTGCTGTGCATATGGTGGAACAGAAGGATTTTTTTGTGAATGGCTTCATATGCCTTGGATATATGTTCAATAGTGGATTCTGGGTCATACAGTATTTCCATTTTTAGAGTTTTAAGGTAAATCAGATTCCCTTTCCTAACGGCAGCACCAGTTTATATCCCCACTATCAGTGTAATAGGGTTCCTCCTCTGCATCCTCTATAACACTAATTACTGGACATCTTTTTAATATGTGCCATTCTCATGGGTGTGGCTTTAACCTGTTTTTCTTATTGTAAATAACAATGAACATTACTTCATATTTCTGTTAGTCTTCTGAATATACTCTTTGGTTACTTGTTGCTGCCCATTAATTGCATGGTTTGTTTTTTCTATTATTAAATGTAATTAGTTTTTAAAGACTGTATCTTGTATAGTAATGCCTTATCAGTCATATATTGTGTAAATGTCTTCTCCCATTCAACAGAGTATCCTTTTCATCTTTTTACATTTTTTTCACTATGTAAAAGCCTGTTAACTGAGGTAATTCCTACTATGTATTTTTGCTTTCATTTCCCTTGTCATAGGGATCCAGTAATCAAGAAAGTCTTTATCATTGATATCATAGAATGAATAACCAATGTTTTCTTTCATACATTTTATTATTGCAGTTCTTTTTCTAAATCTTTAACCCATTTGGAGTGTATTTTTGTGTATGGTTTTAACAAGTGATCTGACTTCATTCTATTATATGCAGCTTTCTAATTTTTTCAGCACCATTTATTAAAGAAAATGTCCTTTTCTCATTTTACAGTCATAACTGTTTTATAAAGGATCAGGTGCGAGTTTGTACATGGATTTAGTTCTGTGCTTCCCATTCTATTCCATTGATCTATGTGTCCACTTTCGTGTCCATGCTATGTTATTTTTAGTACTGTTACTTTATAGTAGAGTGCAAAATCAGTTTTCTTTTTTTTGTTTTTTTTTTTTGTTTGTTTTGTTTTTTTGAGACTAGGTCTCGCTATTTTTGCCCATGGAACCGCAGGCTCTCGTTGCCCAGGGTACCACAGACTCAAGCAATCCCCAGCCTCAGCTTCCCAGGTAGCTGGGATGTCAGGCGCACACCACCACGCCCAGCTATTTTTTTTTGGAACTAGGTCTCGCTACGGGACCCAGGCGGGACTCGAACCACGATCCCTAGCCCCGGCCGCTTCATAGGCTGAAGCTTACAAGCACGAGCCACCGTGCCCGGCCAGTTTTCTTCTTTCTTAGAGTACTTTTGCAATTCAAGTTTCCATATAGATTTCAGTAATTTAAAAAAAGTTTCTTTGAAAAATATTGCTGGCATTTTGATGAACATTGTATTAAATTTATACATCATTTGAATTCATATAGTAGTCATTTTGAGTGTACTGATTCATTGCATCCATGAGCCTGAGATATCCTTCTACCTCCTCATGTTGATATTGAAATCCTTTAATAATATCTTGCAATTGTTAATTTTAGAGAACTAAACAAAGTAGTATATTGGCCTTTTATTTATTTCTGTGACATTTAATTATTCTTTTTTTTTTTTTTTTTTTTTTTTGAGACTAGGTCTCGCTATTTTTGCCTATGGAATCGCATGCTCTCGTTGCCCGGGGTACCACAGACTCAAGCAATCCCCAGCCTCAGCTTCCCAGGTAGCTGGGATTACAGGTGCAAGCTACCACGCCCAGCAATTTTTTTTTTGGAACTAGGTGTCTCACTAAAGGCCCCAGGCGGGACTCAAGCCGTGATCCCTGGCCCCAGCTGCTTCATAGGCTGAAGCTTACAGGCACGAGCCACCGTGCCCAGGCATTTAATTGTTCTTAATGCAAATTAAAAATGAGTCATTTTCTTAATTTCTTTTGTCTCTTGTTCATTATATGTCAGAAGGCAAAGAATTTTTATATTGATTTTGTAGCTTGCCATTTTGCTTTATTCCACTAATGTTTCTAATAACCTTTTGATGGAGTCTTTAGCATTTTCTATATATGCTATACAGTCTGGGAATAGTCATAACTTCATTTCTTCTTCTCTGTCATGTTCCATTTATTTTTTTGTCTATCTTTTAGTTCTGACTAAAACCTCTAACACTAAGTTAAACACAAGTGGTAACACTGGTTATCTTTGTCTGATTCTCAATCTTAAGGGGAAAACTTTCAATTCAAAAAAATTTTAACTCAAGAAATATTTTAAAATTTAGTATATATCATTGCAAAAACTTTTAGTAAGAGAAACATGATGCACATTCATATAGAACACTTAGAGAATTTATGATGTGAAGGAGAAATATAAAGCAAATAAAATAATGAATTTCATAATTAGCTAAAATGTAACCTATGATTTAGAAGTTTAAATAACATTATTAAAGGATAAGATCAGATTACAAACATTTAAAATAATAAAGTCAACCCATTGTGTCAAACAACTTTGCTTCTTATGAGAAAAACAAAATCATTGTTTTGACACAACTTGTAAAAAGTGAATACTAGTCAACAAATAAAATGCATTTCTAAATTATTCAGAAAGAGCTTGTGTTCCTGTCCTTACAGTTCGTTCTTTATGCCACGTAATCTGAGATCACACCACCATTTGTTTTGCTGGGGGTCTTGCCCCATGTATCATGCGGGGTTCTTGGAAGCATTGGCTCACTTCCTTTAATTCCTGAAAATTTCCTTGTCTCTTTATATTGCTTTCCCTTTGGAGAGAGAAGTGTTCACGGGATGACACTGGTAAGGGGACCTGTCTTCCCTGTCAATTGGCCCATCAGAGTGCTTGCTACTGAGTCATCTCATTATCTGCACTTTTCTAGGGAGGAGGTTTTGCTGCCAGGGTGCCCAGGGCCGCTCTGTGAGTCACAAAGGAGGTTCCCATTCCTCTGTCCCCGCCCTGGAGCCTGGTTCCCAGGTCCAAGCTCCCAGTCAGTCAGTGAGAAGACAAGATGGCATAGAAGCCTGAGCTGAGAATTTTGCGAAGGTATTTAGTTTTTGTTTAAGATGTCCACAGACTCCTTAGATTCCTGGATTGTAATACAATGAATGAAACTTCTCCAACACACTCTTGTCCCATAGTCAGGAAGCTCCTTTCACAGAGGCCACTTGTGTTTCCTTCCAGAGGTATTTTAATGCCCTCCTCCCCCCTCTCCCCAATGAAAAACAAAAAGAAAGGAAATAAAGGTCCATAGTTCCTTATCTGGAGCCCTTGGGTACAGGTGTGTTTTGGAATTCGGAATTTAAGGAGTGTAGACAGATAGTATGTGTATGTTATGCCACACCCCCAGCAAAGTCTGTGATAACACATGCAAATATTTCCTAACATTTCTGCACCACACAGGACAGGTAAAGCCAAGATCAGCCTTAAGTTAGCTCAGTTCAGTTCAGGTTTGATATCAAATATCAACACACACATTGATATCAAATGTGAAAATTTGATATTTGAAAATATCAAATTTTTTGAAAATTTGTTATTTTTCAAAGATTTTGGAATTTCATAATTCTGGGTAAGGGAATGTGGACTTGTTATGCTGCCCTCATTATTTAAAAATGTATGTTAGTATTCTGTATACTCTGTGTCAATAGTCAGGAGCTTCTTTCTTTTTGCATCTACATAGTAGTCCATTACACACATGTATGGCAATTAACTTAGCCTGTTTGTGCATTTTTGGATTATTTCCAATTTCAGACCAATTTTGTATACTCATTTAGCACACGGACAAGCATACCAGCAGGATACATTCTTATTAGTAAAATTGCTGGGTCAATTAATAATAATGACAGTTAACATTCACATGGCATTTACTAAGAACCAAGCACTGCTATAAGTGGTTAACAATTAATTAATGAAATAATTAATCTTTTGAATAATCTCTACAAGTTGGTACTACTATTTTCCCATTTTACGGATGAGAAAAACTGAGGTACAGAGAAGTTACATGATTTGCACATCTGGGATTTTGAACAAGGTGTTCCTGCTCTTAACCATTACATTCCTCTGCCTTTTGGAGGCTGTGGGAATGTGTAACTTAGAGGGATATTGCCTAATTATTCTCCATATAGCTTTACCAAGTCACATTCCCACCAGTGTATGAGTGTACTTGTTTCTCTGCCAACATTGTACTGAATCAAAATTTTTGATCTTTGCCAATCTGATATAGGTGAAAATGGTATCTGTGTAGTCTTAACTTGAATTTTTTTTAATGATGAGTCAACTTGAGTGTCTTTACATAGAAGGGTCATTTGTATGTCCTTTTCCATAAACCATCCATTTATATCTTTTGTCCATTTCCCCCTTTGGTTACACCTGTGACTTATGTTGAGTTTTACATATTAGGTAAGTCCTTGGTGCTTCAGGTTATGTGGATCTTTACCCAGGTAATCATTTCTTTTGATTGTGCTTGTAGTGAGTTCTAGACTGAGTATGAGGAGGAGATAAATGAAAGAAAGCATCAGTGTTGGAAAGTGTGAGTCGGGGGAAGAGGATAACAGAACTTTGGAGAGATGTACTTTCCCTCTAGAGAGGTGGGAAGGGAGAAATTGGAGTAAAGAGGACCCCACATGGAGACAAATGGCCTAGTTAGCGGGGAGGCCAGAGGACAAGGTGCTCCACAAAAGGATTGTCTTCTATAAGGCTGTGGTCAGCTGGAAGTCTGCAGCATTTGGGCTCTTAAAGGCCCACTCAGCTTTTTGGGCCAAGTTTTAGCTTTTCTTGGGGTGACCCTAACTAATGACCAAGCAAGGTGGTGGGACAAGGGCTCAGCCATTTCCACCCATATCTACTCCTCCTGGTGAATTGGCAAGAACAGAGTCTGAAGGTCTAAACAAGTGCCCACCCTTTTCTTTTTCTTTCTTTTTTTTTTTTTGAGACTAGGTCTTGTTATTTTTGCTTGTGGAACCGCAGGCTCTCTTTGCCCGGGGTACCACAGACTCAAGCAATCCCCAGCCTCAGCTTCCCAGGTAGCTGGGATTACAGGCAAGCGCCACCATGCCCAGCTATTTTTTTGGAACTAGGTCTCACTACGGGACCCAGGCGGGACTCGAACCGTGATCCCTAGCCCCAGCCGCTTCATAGGCTGAAGCTTACAGGCATGAGCCACCGTGC
>PVHY01033497.1:0-11091 GCA_004024945.1 Uropsilus gracilis
CCCCGAGAGCTCAACTTGCAAAGATTTATATTACAAGTTTCTCATCTCTGAGATGGGCTCCCACACCCAAGGAGCTGGGTTTACAGGCATGTGCCACCACACCCGGCTTCAACTTCAACTTTTAAAAAATAGCTACTCTGAAGTTTGTGGTTTCACTTAATGGATGCTGAAAGTTCTTTGGCTCCCCCCAGGAGAAGTTTTTGAAAGCTTTCACTGTAATATTTTCATAATTACCTTAAGACCCTTGCTCAGATGCTGTGAGAGCTGAAGAGGCTTTTCCTGCTATGCATGCTTCCTGAGCCTTCTCTTGGAAACTGATAAATCACAGGTTAGAAATCTCATAGCTTTGCATCTCACAAACCCGGAAAACTACATATTTAGTTAGGAAGTGTCTGTGGCCTAAATAAAGACAAAATAATGCAAACATATTTAAATGCATTGAGATATACCACTCACCTAGTGTTCTCAGTGCTCTCAGGCCGTTAAGCTGTGCATCTGGCTTTTGCCTCCATACCTGAGGGTTCTCCTGCTAGAAATCTCCACACAGGGCTGTGCAGCTCATCTCACTCCTTTCAGGTCTCTTTGCCACAGTCTCCCTTTTAGGGAGGATCCTGTTGAACTCACATAAACCAGCAACATGTTCCCTCATATACACGCATGAGAGTGTATGCATACGTGCTCACCAACAGTGTTTTTTATTTTCCATCCATTTTACCATCATTTGACATTATTTGTCACTACATTTGTTCATTGCCTCTTCCCTTCTGCTAGAATTAAGCACCATAAAGACAAGTTTTTTGTTCATATGTTCTCTATTATAATCCTAGCACATAGAATATATGATACTCAAAAATATTTATGAATAACTTATGATCTTTAGAAAATTGCTTCTCAATATCCATCAATTTATAAGAAAGGAGTATCTGTGACTTCTCTGTAACATAAAAGATGTTCAGAAAGTAAGATGCTGAGCAAGTGGCAGGCCTGTGCATTTGTTTCCTAGTTATCGTTACTGGTGAAGAAAAATGCCAAAGTGTCGACATCAAGAGGTTCTCAGAACACAGAACACATGGAGGAGGCTGTGTGTCTTAGTATCAGGTTGAAAATCCATGTGGCTTAGTACCAAATCCTGATCCAGTGATGTCATTTAGATGACATATCTTTTTAAAGAAAGTTACATTTGTGATGGATTCAGGAGCCATAGTGATGTCTAATGTAGCAAATTTCAGCGCCTTTAATGTTGTGATTTGAATTTACAGTTCAAATTCTATCAGACTCAACAGTGGTCTGAAATCAGTCCCTGACTTACAGGAGTAGGTAGTGTTTTCCCCAAGTTCTACCTTCCACTGACTCCCAGCCAAGATAGGGGAACAAAGTCTGGGGAGGATAGAAGCTGAGATGAAGCTTGAAAGCTGTCAGATCTAGTGCTTTCTATAAACGTGACCTCAAAGACATATGTGTGTCCAAGTGTTGGGAGGAAATTGACTCACACAAGGGCACATATTTAGTGAGTGGGCTGAAGTGGGACTTAAGAGAGAGTGCACTTTTAGTCGTGCCTTCCTCCCCCCACAACTGGCAATCCCTAGTAGACTGCAGTTTGCATGCACATGTACTTCAAAGACATTTGAGTTTTCTTAGCTCTTCTATATAATGCTATTTTTAAATGTTAATGTACTATATCTAAGTAATGGTTGCAAAGTTGAGAGTTTGTAATTTTCTATTCCTGGGTAGATCACTCTTGAATAGGGAATTTTACCTGTGTGTCAGCGAAAGAAACTTAAAAATTCTGTGACCCTCCTACAACACACATACACACACACACACACACACACACAAAGGCATGCACAAGCGCAATCAGATTATAAAAAAAGACATAGTATACTAAACTTTCAACATTTACAATTATAGTAGATCTCAAAAAATCAGATCAGTTCTATGCAGTCTTTCTAATATTTTGACATCTGCTTTTTTTTATACTCCTCAGGTGCCCAGCATCATACATAGTTGCTTGCCTCATATATAGTCACTTAATAAATAATTGATTTTTTTTTTGTTTGTTTGTTTTTTTGAGACAAGGTCTCGCTGTTTTTGTCTGTGGAACCGCAGGCTCTCGTTGCCCGGGGTACCATGGACTCAAGCAATCCCCAGCCTCAGCTTCCCAGGTAGCTGGGATGACAGGTGCGCGCCACCACGCCCAGCTATTTTTTGGAACTAGGTCTCGCTACGGGCCCCAGGCGGGACTCCAACCGCGATCCCTAAGCCCCGGCCGCTTCATAGGCTGAAGCTTACAAGCACGAGCCACCGTGCCCGGCTAATAAATAATTGAATAAACAAAGCCAAAGTGAATAATAACAATTTATTAGCATTTCTTCTAGTAACAGAATATTTTGCTCAGTTGGTCACAAACAATGCTTCTGAGGGCAACTTGACTAAGAATTGGTCAGGGCTTACTAGGAATGAAATTACCAAGAAACCTGAATTGCCTGTGTGTGCTTTTACCTACCACCTGAGGATGGATGGGAAAACAGTTAAATATGTTTGCTTATTATTGATTTGTGTATTGTAACCATTATTTCCATACCTTATTCTTTTCTTAGCCTTTTCTTCCAAGTCAAATCATCCCCCATTTCCTTCCCTGTTTCCTCATCCCTGAGGATTCAAAAGAGCAGGAAAATGACTCCGCCTCATATGAATATGCAAGAGCAACGGACTGGTAGGGAGCCTAAGAGGAAAACTATAGAATTCAACCTGGGTCGGCTTGTTTGCGTCCTCGCCGGCCTCTTCCCCACCCTTCCCCACTTAAAGCAACGAATCAACAGTGAGACCCCAGGTCTTGGAAGCCGAACACGCAGCTGAGGATGAGTTGGTGGAACTGTTCACCGCCAGGGAAATGTGGCCTCTGAACAACCCTTTCAGAGTCTATCTGAACACTGGCCAGGAAGGTAACAGTTGGAGGGATTAACCGTCTTGGGACCAAGACGCCTGAGTTAACCGCCCTTTGTCGTGCAAATAAGGACTAGGGGCCCTCGGGGTGGCGCTCGAGCTGGAAGAAGTTTCCCATCTGACTTTCTTCCCACTTTGAGACCGCCGTGCGGATGGTTACACCCCCCTAGAGGTTCCCGCTGCTGATGTGAGGAATGCTGAGAAAGGTAGGAGGTTTTCCTTTCTGACAGTCTCTCCTCCCTCCCTTTTGGAGAAGGGACCATCACGTAGCAGGTAGTTGAAATTCTGTGTCCATGGGGTATCTTTCCCTGAAACGAGGGAGAGAGGAGAAGACGATCAGCGGCTCCGAGTCAAAGATCCCGCGGAGCAGTTGATGAGTTGAAGTTTGAAAAGTTGCTGTGGCCGCAGCAGGTGCAGGGGGTGAGCACTGCGAGTTGCGCCTCTGCAGCTTTAGCACAAAGCCCGCGCCGCGGCGCGCTTGGTTGCCATGGCAGCGGGGGGCAGGGCCCAGCCACGCGTGCGAAGGTTGCTGGGCGACGCCTTGGTTTGGGGCGGAGGGATGCGACATCTTGGGGACTTCTCTCGAGTTGAGCCAAGTCTGGTGTTTCTTTGGACTCTTGTCTTAGTGGATCATTAACTCAAGTTTATTGGCAGCTACTTGTCTTTTGGTTAGGGAATCAGGCTTCTGGGCGACCAGCTACTTAATGCTATAATGCTCTGTTTTTTGAAATTATTTAAATTGTAATCTGTTGGTAGATTTTACTTTCCAAAGTAATAAAAAGCCTATTCTACTGACCAGCATTTTGAAACTATTGTTATTATCATTAAAAGAAAAAAAAGCATAACCAGATTTGGATCCATGAAAACGAGTTCTCCTTCGGCCTTTGGAACATATTAACCAAAATCTTTGAGGGTAGCAGATACAGTGTAAAAATGAGACTCTTAGAATATTAGAAAAACTTTAACAAAGCATTTGAGAGAATAAACTTAATTTTATTTCACGGAGTATTTTCTTACATGTAAGGGTGCCAGATAATTTTGGCTTATTATCTTAAGGATTATGTAACCTAGCCATTAAAAAAAAAAGAAAGAAAAAGAAAAAAAAGAAAAGAAAAAAAAAAGGCAAGGAGTCTGAATTATCTTATTCAGGGAGTCTGGATTCTGGATTATTTTATTCAGGGCTTCTGGCCCTGTGACTGATAGCTACACTAGAAGTCCCCTCCCCCATCTTTCTTTTGACCTCCTATAGCTAAAGTTATCTTTGGTGTTTTTAGTTTGTTTCTCAAGATTTTAATTGTGTTTGCCTGATTCACTAATCTGTTACCAGATCAAGATGTTTTTCACTGACTGGTTATTTATCTGCCTGCATCTTTAAATTATGTATTGTTTATCCATGTATTCATTCATCAAATATTTATTAAGGTTATCTGTAGGGGCGGGGCATGGTGGCCCATGCCTGTAAGCGGCAGCCTAGGAAGCCGCGGTTAGGGCCAGGGATCGTGGTTCGAGTCCTGCCCAGGCCACATAGCGAGGCCTAGTTCCAAAAAAATATAGCTGGGGGTGGTGGCATGCGCCTGTAATCCCAGCTACGTGGGAAGCTGAGTCTGGGGATTGCTTGAGTCTGTGGTACCCCGGGCTACGTGGGCCTGCAAAAATAGCGAGACCTAGTCTCTAAAACAAAAAGTCTTTTCTGTGCATATTGTGTTAATTTGGGAGAAAAGGAATAAATGGTGAAAGGGACATTGATAGTTTGATTTAGAAAATTCACATTTAAGGAGAGGAAACAGGTAGGAGTAAACAGAATCTGCCATGATACATTCTTGTTCAGAAATTCTACTTGCAGAGTCCCTGCTAGTGGGCAGGGGAACTGTGCATCATATCTTCTGTGTGCCCTTTCAAGGCAGACATTATTGTACCCATTTAAAACAGGAGGGGGATGATGCTCAGAAATGTACAGTAATTTGCCCAGGTCTTAGTAGTAAGTGGTAAAGTCAGGAACTAAATGCAAATATGATGCTATGGTATGCTGCTTCTGACACATTAAGCCTTTTGCTCCCTGTGTCCCTACCAACCAAATCACTATATTCTAATTAGCTTTAATAGTGACTGAATGTTAGTTGACAGATTTCTAATGTTTTATAGTTCTCAAATCAGAAGTCAGTTCCATTTCTGAAGAATATATTGTAATATTCCTCTTGTCAATAACCTTCCTTTAGGAGTTGCTCTTGGCAATAATTTTTCAGGGGTTCCTGAGAGGTTAATAAAAATTTGATTATTTGAATTATGATTAGGAATATTTAGAAGTATTAGTTTATTAAAACAGTTCTGTTTTACAAATTTTTATAAATTTGCTTGAAATAAAATACAGAAAGTTATTCAGTTTTTTTTATTAGTTTTCTAAATTTTGAATATTTTGAATTAGATTTGTTAACTTCTGCCAACAGCAATTTTAGATTGATGTTAGTTGGAAACTACTCTCTGGAAAATTGTCCTAGAAAATTCTATGTGTGACCTGTTATACATTTGAAAACCACTTTGAACTTATTTTATAAAGGTTTTATTATTTAAATTTTATTTTTCCAAGTAGGAGAAGATCCATGAATGCAAAACCCAAGTCTTTTGTGTTTCTAGAATCTTTCTCTTAATACCAAGTGCAGGACTCTTTACAAACATTAACTGTCAGAAGAAAATAAATATAAACTTTATCAGATCAATGAAATATAGGATAGAAATAATCCTTTAATGTACAAAACACCCAGAGTGACAGGTTTTAAGTATTTGCTAATTGAATTTTCCCCTAATATCATACTATAAATTTCTAATTGATTATTTGGTACTACATAGGAAACCTGAGTTATGATGACTAGTATATAAAGTATTTACACTGGTATAAAGTATATATTTTCCAGTCTTTTATTTTAATTGAAACTTATATCAACCATGCAAGAATTTGCATGGATCACCACTTTTAAAAAATATTTGAAGTAACATAAGTTTGGGAAGTTGAATAACTTGGTCAGAGTCTGGTCATCTGATGGTTGATGTTATTGATTCTCCATTATCCTTGCAGACTAGGAGCTCTGTGAGCTTGGGAGACTGGGCCTCCAGCACTCCCAGGATACTAAGAGAAGAGATGTCTTCTCTTTCCTACCCCTTTCCAAACTGCCTCTGTCAGGGAAGAAAGTGAGGGAAGCTCTTTAAAAAGTAAGGAAAGAGACAGGGCAAAAGATAGGAAGAGCAGAGGGGCTCAATGGCACAAAAGAGAGATAGGAAAAAGAGTGAATGAAACTGATAAAAGAAGGAATTGATATTCAAATTGGTGGTGGGAAGACCAGCAGTTTGTGTGTTGGTCTCCTAGGCCTTCCATAACAAAGTACCACACACTGGCTGCCTTCAACACAATTTCCTTTCACTTAGTTCTGTTCCCTGGAAGATCAAGATCAAGGTGTTAACAGGGTTGTTTCTTCTGAGACCTCTCTCCTTGCCTTGCAGAGGGCTGCCTTACTGCTATGCCTCACATGTTCTTTCCTATGTATGTATATCTGTATCCTCATGTCTTCTTCTTAGGACACCTGCCATTTTGAATTAAGGCCCATCCGCAGATGTAACTCATAATGACCTCAATTCCAGCTAGGTATGACCCTGTCTCTTCTGGTTTTGAGCAGTGGAGTGATAGGAGTCTTGTGTACTACTTATGGAGCATGATAAATCCGATAAAATGAAATCACGAAACCAAAAGAAGAGTGAGGCTAGATCGTGCAAATGTCATAGTTGTGGAGATGAGCTAGAGTAATTTTCTTTCTGGACAGCAATTTCTGTGCTTATTTATAGTGATGTGGTTGGTAAAGTTTTTCAGACACTAAAGGTTTCTCTGAAGTGATAAACAGCGTACAGGTTATAATTGGAATGTGTTGCAAAAGGTCAAATTATTAAAATGCTTCAGTCACAAAATAACAACTAGAGAGAATTCTGCAAGCCTAATGGCCAAACCCACATCCTTGGTTGAACAACACAGAACCTGCTCTGTAAAGATAGAAGTGAATATATTTTTCAAGACTGCCTAAGAAATTGCCAGAGTGTAAAAATTTCACTATCACCAATCAGCAGAACCTCAAAGTACATTTGTGTCTTTGTCTTCCTTTGTCTCCTTCAGAAAAATGTGGGGCAAAATCATCTGCTTTTCTTGATGTAATATCTTGCCATTGCTGTTAGAATTGTAATAGGCCACTTCTTGTTTTTTATTGCAAGTTAAAGGGGAACTTTTCTATCATCATCATTTTAAGAGTCTGTTTCTATTTCTGTCCAACAAAAACTGTGTCCCACCATCTTGAACTGTGGAGTTGTTATTTATGTCTTCATTGCACTTCCCTGAGCTCTTTTCTTTTGAGAATCATCCTCCTATTTACTTCTAAATGTGAGGCCTGAAGTGTTCTGGAATATCCCTCCTAAGGAATGTGCATCCAGTATACTTGATGGAACTTATTCAAGGAATACCAGTAGCTTTGGGAATGTGCCTCTGGCTGTGGTCCAGCACCCTCTCATGATGGGTGGTTTCAGAAACCAGCTCTTCTGTGGAATAGCTATTGTTATCGCAGCCAGAAAAGATGCTGATCCCTCAGAGCAGGGCATACTTAATTAGGAAAGGGATCAGTGCCAATACTTGAAATTTGAAAAGTCAGCTTTGAAAGTTAGTGCGAGGCTCCAAAGGGCACAAGTGTGTATTTCTCTTCTGATTTGAGCCAGACGTTTGTCTAACTAGTCGTTTCTGCCAATTGACTGGCACAGGCCCAAGAGGTGGGTTGATCTATTCAAGGGCTGCTACTGTAACACCTTTTAATTAAAAACTTGCCTCGGAGACACCCCCCCCCCTTAAATTAGGAGAAAAGAATCAAGCACAAATGTAGAAAAAAAATTAAGGAAAAACTACTATCTATAACAATTTATGATTTCCCCAGATCCAGGCACAA
The DNA here is from genome assembly GCA_004024945.1 of Uropsilus gracilis. Lineage (NCBI taxonomy): Eukaryota > Metazoa > Chordata > Mammalia > Eulipotyphla > Talpidae > Uropsilus > Uropsilus gracilis. The sequence continues at coordinate 7,911 of PVHY01033497.1, forward strand.
CGAAATAATCTTTATTCCTCTCTGCTGCAGAAGTTGGTCACAGCATTGAAATGCCTGGGAGTTCCCAGGCAGTCAATGATTATTTATCAATGACTTGTTATCTACTCAGTGTTGACAGGGCAAGAGTAGGTATGCCATGACCTTTGTCAGGTAGCTGGCACTGTAAAGCTAACAGAGATGAAAGTATGAAAATGCAATTAAAGACTGTCATATGCACACTCCTCCAGATACAAGAGCCATCAGAACAACTATTCCCAGTGAGGCTCAGCCTCCAGGAGGCTACAACTCCCTTCATTTACAAGGTTTCCTAGATGCTTATCTTCTTTAAGCTTTTCTCCCCCCACACCCCCTAGATCAGACCCTTTCTGACTTATTGGAGTATTACTTCATTTGAATGAGAATGCTCAAGAAATTTTGTCTCATAATGCATTTGAATCAGAGTAAACCTGGCCATAGAATTTTAATCTTTTTTACTGCAGAAGGAGTTCCATGTTGGTTTGAAGGAGTTAAAAGAAGGGATTGGCAGGAAAGAGCAGGAGAGCCATTTCTACTTTCTTTCCTCATTCTTGATAATATCATATTCCTTGGAAATCATATTCCTTGGAAATCTAAGGAGATTTTGAGGACTGAAAGATAAGTAGGCAACATAAGAATATAAGACTGTATTCAGGATAACAATAAGACAGAGGAGAAAAACACTGATTCAAACCTTGGATGGTGACAACAGATCGAACAACAGCAAATAGTCCTTGTCCGGAGACTGAAGGAAAAATATAAACATGACATTTAGTGGACCATTTAGGGTACAGAGGGGGGCCCAGAGGTTGTCTCTTTGGAAGCTCTGGGCTCCTCATGTGTCCACACTCACAGTGCCCAGTTCCCTTTGCACCCATCAGCAGGGAACTGAATCATCTGGCTTTAAACCAACATTACCTCAGTAAAATGAAATGCTATTTTTTAAAGAAACTTTTTTATTTCTAATGATTTAGTTACTTATTTTGAAAGCAAAAAAGAGAAAGTCACATAAACATTGCTTGAAAGCTTCAATTTAATTAGGTTTTAAGGGAAAAAATGCATATTTCTATAGTTAGATCAGAATATCTTAGGTTGAGCCTATCCATAAAACCATGAGAAATATGCACAATTTTCTCTTTGAAAACATTTCTGCCAAGTTCTAGTCAGTGGACCTTACTTTCATTAGATCAAGAGAGATTATTAAAAGGAAAACTAGACAGTACCTGATTTCCTTGCCCACCAGCGATGACTCATTCCAAGCAGATAGCCACCTTCTGTAGCATTTCACAGACTAAGGAGCGGAAAGACTAAGAAAATTTCCAACTGTATCCACTACAATTTTGAGGATATTGCAGATTCTACTTAATTTTTAATGTAAAATGTGTCATTGATTTTTTTTTGAGAAGGGAAGTAACATTAATGACCACTTACTGCGAATCAGATATTGATCAATATATAATATATATGTGACTTATATTGATTTTCTCTATAAGTGAACATTGTAAACTTCACTTCATCTTTTTTTTTTTTTTTTGAAACTATGTCTCACTATTTTTGCCCATGGAACCGTTGCCTGTGATACTCATTGCCTGTGATACCATGGACTCAAGCAATCCCCAGCCTCAGCTTCCCAGGTAGCTAGGATTACAGGTGGGCACCACCATGCCCAGCTATTTTTTGGGACTAGGTCTCTCTGTGTTGCCCCAGGTGGGACTTGAACTGCGGTCCATAGGTTGTCGCTTATAGGCACGTGCCACTGTGCCTGGCCTCACTTCATCTTTTTTAAAATTATTGTTTTTTTAAATTTATTTCTTGAGGAAATAATATATGGTTCAGAGGGATAGGTTCATGTCTCTTCAAATGTAACCTCCATACCCCACCCACTCCTGCTACATTTTCATGCAGTTTGGAGCTGTTGTCAGTCTTATGTTCCCTTATGTTCCCAGTTAGAAAAGCCAGGCATGGAGAAATTACATAAACTGCCAAGAACATTCTCTGAATAGATGACAAAAGTTGTTTCCAACTTCAGGAAAATAGCCTGCCCTCCTGCCCACCCCACAGATCTTGAAATATGTATGTGACTTGGAAACAAAGTACCACACTTGTTCAATTCTGAAGGTCCTTCAAAACACAGTCTCTTTCAGTGTTGTTTTGTTTTAGCATTAGGAGGGGAAAAAAATCCCAGGTCTATACTGAGAGAAAGAATATTATTCAAGGACCTACTACTTGAAGCCTTAGTTTCCAAGAACATACCAAGGACGTTGGGTGAGATAGTCATAGTTTTCATGAAATGGAACGTAGATGGAATAATGTGAAAAATCACCAGTTCCTTGACCGTGTGAATATATTCCCTATACATTTAAATTTAAAATATTTAAAGTTAAATATTTTAGCACTGCTAGCACTAGGTATCTGCCTAAACAAGTCTTTTTACCATGTTTGTGTTTGGTCTACTTAGGCAATAAGCCATTGAACTGGGCATTTCCCCCTCCCCCCTCAAAAAAAAAATTAATTTGGCTAGTAAGAATTCGGTTATTCAGTGAAATGGTGGCCAAATTGATGATAAAATGCCTAGATTTAGAAAGTTTGACATTTTGACCAAGGTATAAGCGCCTTGGATCCCCTCTTCCCAATAACAGTAAAAAAGTTAATTCCAAATTGGTCAATCTTCAGAGTCCCGTTGCATGTCATAGACTAGGATATTGAGGATAATAAGTAAGAAAAATTATAATGCCACTAGCATTTTATCAGTAAGAACCTGTTTTTTAATAAAAAGGTCACATTTTAAGAATGTCTTAAGACTTTTCCTATTAAAAATGAGAAAAATAAAGGAAATTTCGGAGGATGTTGTTGATAGAGTTTCTTGTAAAAACTAAGTTTCTCAGTAGAACACTAATCAAAAATTAGGAGTCAAAACCTCTTCTTAAAGGCAAATGGAGACTATTATCAAAATTGATGAGTATAATATCTTCTCAAATTTAATCAAATCTACTTCATTTTAGCTGAACTTAAGTGGCTTAGTACAGGGAAGAAAAACATGGTAGTCAGCTGCAACTGAAAGAGAGGCACAAGCTAATGGTTGGGGTTGCTGGCACTAATGAAGTTGGTGGCAGGGCCAGTTCCCCCCCCCCCCCCCCCCCCCCCCCCCCCCCCCCCCCCCCCCCCC
>PVHY01033498.1:0-11097 GCA_004024945.1 Uropsilus gracilis
GGTGGCCCAGGGGGCTCAGACCCTCGCGTGTCGGAGGGTCCCTGTGCCCCATGTGCCATCTTGAGTGACGTCATGCCTCTCCCAGCATCCAGCCCCCCCCACCTAGCCAAGGGCACGCCCATAGCACCTTACACATGCTGGTCATCCTGCTGGGCTCCCGGGCTTCTTCCACTTCTCAGGGTCCCCACCATCGGCCCCAGTGGGGACCCAGACCTAGCCTGAGGGAGGGAGGCCCCTGGAGCAGAGCAGCAGGAAGAGGTCTCACAGCTGCAGGAGCTGAGCCAGGTAGGATGCCTCCTTGCCAAGGTGTGCCAGTGTGCTACTGCGGGGGGTGGGGGGGCATTGCTCTGGGAAGCTCCCCAGCCTGCTTGCTTCTCTCACAAGTTGTGGGGGACTCAGCAGCTGACATGAGGGTGCTGAGGCAAATACCTGCCATCGCTCTGCACTCCGGTCCCTGCCATCTCCTGCACCTGTTCACGGGCAATTCTCTGCTTCCCGGTGGGTGGGCATCATGTAGGCATGTCTTGGAGATGGGCTGGAGGTAGGAGACATGGGAGGCTGGTGGGGAGTCTGAGGGTCCCTCCTCCCTCAGGTAGAGTGCCAGGCCAAGGGGATGCCCACTGGGGGGGCAGGGGTGTGTGCGCCCAGGATCTGGCTTCCTGGGGAGGGCAGTGCAGAGCAGGGCTCCTCCCTTCTGGGGCCACAGGAGGAACGGCTTCCTCACTCCTCCATCCCGCCGAGTCCTGCCTCCTGGTTGAAAGGAAGTGTCCTTCCCCTCTGTGGTTGGGAGTCCAGGTAGGTAGAACTGAAACAGCCAGATGTGCTCTGAGGAGCACACTGAGCCCATGAGAACTGCAGGTGGACTGCATGGAGGAGGAGGTATATCAATCCTCCTGTGAGCCAGGCACCGGGCTCCTCTGCCCTGGGTAGCAGAAAGGAAGACATTTTGGTCTTCCCAGGCCTGCAGGGCTGGGGCAGGGGAGGGGACACTCCTCTAGGGGGACAGGGGAGGGGTGGGTGGGGCAGCCTAGGCAGGATTTGGAAGAAATTCTGCTGCTGGGTCTGCCATTGCGGAAGCAGCCATATCCGGGTCTCCTTTGTGCTCCGCGGCAGGTTGAACTTGCCAGCCACATACCCGCACGGGTCACTGGTGGCCACTGCCTGGGCGGGGGGCAGTCTTTCCTTGCTCAGGGCTCGCTGCGTGCTGACGAGGGGAGAAGGGGGTGCGGAGCATGAGATGGGAGGGAGGTGCACACTGGAGCCGAGGGCCCTCTGGGCAGTGACCCGGGGGTCTGAGCACTCAGGGTGGGGGTCACCAGACAGGGAGTGACCCCACACTCCTGCCCAGAGCCCCCCAGGCCACCGCTGTTTGTATGCTGGGGCTTCCCATCTCACAGCTTCCCATCCCCGCCCCCCCCCCCAGAAAAGGCCTGGGCTCCCCAGTCTGCTCCATGCCAGCATGTCCAGCAGGACTGTCCGCACATGCCAGTGCGAGCCCCTGCGGTGGGGGTCCCCGGTGGGGGTGTTGCTGGGAAGGGCAGCGCCGTGGTCCGCACGGGCCACCTCTGCTGGGAGCTGCGGGCCCTCACCTGCACAGCAGCCCCAGGGCCCGGGGGGTGGGGGGGCAGCACTGCTGGGCACAGCTGCAAGGACTTGGCAGGAGGCCCTGAGTCTGGCGGGTGGGCAGGGACGGGGCCCGTCCAGGGGAGCGCTGCTGACTGGGGTCCCAGCCCCTGCAGGGTGCATGGTGGGAGCCCCCCTGAGGGCAGAAGGTGGAGACAGATGGTGCATTCGGCTGGCAAGCCAAGCCGTGTGGGGCATGGGCTCCCCTGGCCGGGCGCAGCCCTGCATGTCCCCTCTCCCTGGAGATGACCCTCTAGGGACTCCCGGGTGCTGCTGAAGCGACCCGTGGGGTGCCAGACGTCGTCCACCTTGCAGGAGGGAGGCACCTGCCCCCGAGGTTGCCATGTAGCTTGGGGGGCTGGAACACCATCAGGCTGTGCTCTTGGGCGGTCTCCCTAGGGTGGGTGTGGCAGCCATGTCCCTGTGCCCAGCCTGCATAGGCTTCCCCTGGGGGTGCGGTGGGAGCTGCGAGCGAGCCTGAGATGGCCCTTGTCCCTGGTGGGCACTGTCCCCACGTCCCCACGGGCCCTGCGCAGCCTGGCCCTGGACCCAGGTAGGCAGGCAGAGGAGCAAGAGGCCAGGACAGGCAGAGAGGGAAGTGGGGGGAAGGGGGGTGGTGGCGTGAGAGCCACCAAGTCTCCGGAGGGCCCTGGGGAGGACTCACCCTCCCCCGCCACGAACACAGCCAGCTGCGCATCTCCTTGTCCCTGGACACGCCGAGTGGGGCTGGGCGGCTCAGCGCCTGACTCCCATGGCCCCAGGGAGCAGAGGGGGTGCCCGGTCCACGGGGGGGGGGGGGGGGGGGGGGGGGGGGGGGGGGGGGGGGGGGGGGGGGGGGGGGGGGGGGAGCAGGATCCTGAGGAGTGGGTGCCCTGGGGCAGCTCCAGGAAGACATTGCTGCCCAGAGGCGGGGAGGCCGGAAGAGGAGCGAAGCCTGGGCCCCCTGGGGGCAGAGAGCAGAAGAGCCAGGGGGCCCGCCCAGGAGGCGGCCATGTTCCTCGCGGCCTGCTCCGCCCGCGGCCTGCTCCGCCCGCGCCAGATTCGCACCCGATTCCTCAGCCACTGCTTCCCGGAGCCTGCCTGCCGCCCCCGGGGCAGCACATGACAGTCCGTGGGGTGGGGTGGGGGGGCGTTCCGCAGCCCCCAGTCTCCTGGGGCCCCGAGCCACGGGGGGAGGGGAATGGGCGCGTGGGACGGCGGCAGGGGCAGCCGCCACGCTTTGGCCGTTGGTGCAAGGAGGGTGCAGCTGTGATCCAGGGCTCCCCGGTCCCCACAACCCCAGCCAGCTCAACCCCAGCCAGCTCTTTCTGATCTCAGCCCCCATCCCCCTCCTTCCCTGAAGCCTCCGCTCGCAAACACCCAGTGTGGTGGCACTGAGACGGACCCTTGGGGGGTAATTGACCTTAGATGGGCACAGGAGGGAGGGGCCTTCCGCATGGGGGTGGTGTCCCAAGGAGAGGCAGAGCCTCGTCGGCCATCCCGGGGACCCATCGCGAGCATCGTGAGCATGAACTTTGACCCTCCAAAGCAGCGTCTCCAACCACCCCCTCTGCCCTGTTTTGTTAGCACCACCTGGGCTGACTGAGACCCATGAAATCGAGCAACAGGTGGGACAGACGGACGTGACAGTGATATCCGAACCAATAGGAAAACCAGGGCGTATTGCGACCCTCGCGTAGGCGAGCCCTCGAGAGGTCCCCCGGTAGCACAAAGACAAGGTTAGGACAAGAGTGAGCTTGAAATGAGGGCGCCCTGGAACCATGGGGCATGAAGCCCCCGCCCCTGGACATCCCCCTGCGCGCTCGGAGCCATGCGGACACGCTGGGTGGTGGGCGTCAAACATGGTGAGGAGGAGAGTCCACGTCAACCCGGAAGTACCCCGATTTGATTGAAAATCGCCAGGGGGGGGGGCTAAAAGACCCCCAGTTCCCATCCCAGGGCTGTAACCCAGCCTACTTGCCAAAGAGCCGCTCAGCTGCAGCCAATCTCCGCGCTCGCGGTCACAGCCTCACGCCCCCGCATTTGGGAAGACGTCACACTGATAGCAACACGTGCTTAGAAACACATGGGTTATTGCTCAGCGTGAGGGAAATGCCCATCGAGGCACAGTGAGCTACCCCCTCGCACCTGGACAATGGCTGAAATCAGGAGTGTTGGGGAGGTGGAGAAAATGGCGCCCACCAACACAGGGTGGGAATGTAGACTGACTGACTCTCTGGGAAACGGTCTAGAGGTTTCTCAAAAGATTAGCCATAGAGTGACCACACGGCCCAGTTATTCCACTCCTACGTGGCTACTGCAGGAACACAGAAGCACACACGTGAAGGGAACGGTGCCCTAACGGTCCCTGCAGCCCTGGCTCTGGAAACAACACATGTGCCCACAGAGATGAGCGGGTCAGTAGGACGTAGGCTACATGTGGAACACAACTCGGCTGCCAGAAAGAACCTGCCATTTGTGGCGGCAAGGATGGACCTGGAGGGGGTGATGCTAAGCTAAGTAAGTTCGGAGAAACATCTAGATGGTGCCCCTGACAGGGACGATGTGAAGAAACATTCAAACACAAGGTCAGGGGAGGCTAAACAACAGCGAGCCTCGACATCAGTCATAAAGGGGCTACCAAAGTGGTGGGGGGTGGGGAGGGGGAAGGAAAGAAGAAACCGGGGAGGAAGCACAATGGACTATGGCAGTGGGGGTGGGCTCATAACACCCAGAAGGGGAGATCCTCTACTTCCAAAACACAATGGTGGGAAGCCATGTTATCTCAGCAAAAGCAGAGTCCCTGTAAGGAAATGGGGAGAAAAGCCTACCTGATTTTACTGAGCGTTCCATCCTTCAGATGTAGTTTGAAGATATTTTACAAAAATAAGTAAGAGCTTCTTGGGAAACCATAAGCCTTTATTGACAGCGGACGTGTCTACAAGATGTTGCCACAGGGAATAAAATACACTATAGCAGGTAACATACACTTGTAAACAACTGAGGCAGCCAGTCGCATAATGAAATGAGCCATACACTGGAAGGGAAATAATTCACACATACATGAACGGAGTCTGAAGCGTTGGGTTCTTAGAAGCAGAGAGTACAGCGGTAGCTGTGGGGACCGGGTCGCTGGGGGAAATGGAGCGTTTGCTCCGAAGGAACCAAGTGTCAGCCATCCAATGACTTCATCCTGGGGAACTCATGAGCAATGACGAGTTAATAACTGCACGTGCGTGTGCACACACACCCACACCCCTGTGAGGTAATGACATTTTACCTGGATTATGGCCATTTCACAAAGTAGCTGTCCCTCCAGTCATACTGTACACCTCAGGGAATCACCTTGTGTAAATACACACAGTTATTCTCTGGTACTTTGATAAAGCAGGGGAATATGAGGAAATGCTCGGTCTCTGAGAGGAAAATGGATGTCAGCATCCTGGGGGGGAGGCGCCCAGAGGCAAGGGTGTCTCAGGACTGTAGAAGTCTGGCCGCTCCATCCCCCTCCAAGGCTGCTGCTTCTGCCCGGCAGGCCGTGCATTGCACTTCTCAAAAAGGCGCCATTCATATTGCAGTCCACATGAATGACACCTTCTTGTGAAAGGCACTGCACGCTCAGGGGCCCAGGGCCGTGTCCCCAACAGCGCCACGTGCGGCACCTGCTCTTCACACGCGGTTCGGTCTTAGCAGCGTCGAGGCTCATGGGCCCAGCCAAGGCCATCCTCCTCTATCGCGTGGCTTGGCCTGTGGTAAACTCCCCACCTGTTCCTGCAGGCCGCCTGCTTGTTGTGCCAGGCGCTGAAGCCATCCCTCACAGGGGTAGGGAACGCATGTGGGAGTCTTAAGTATTGGATCTCTCACAGACCTGCCATGTGGTGCTGCCTCTTCATGGGTAGGTGTGGCTTTCCTGGCTGCGGCTTTGCTGTCTGTATCTTAAGAGCCTTCACCAGACGCTGAGCATCACGAGCGGAACAGCGGTGTGCGGGGGCGGTATTTCCCCCTCACCATGAACGTGCGTTTCCGGGTCTTCGCTGACAGGGGCCATGGGTGTGCGGCGCGGCTTGCAATCCAGGCGGCATTTCCTCTGGCCTTGCTTTGGACTGAGGGAGGCATCTTGGGTCTACAGAATTGTTCTCGGCACTTCTGCACTTCTCCTTGATCCCCGGCACCCATCGCACTACAGGACACTGGGGTCTCCTAGGTCCGCCCCTTTCCCAGGGGCGCCCTCGTAGCGTGGGACTCCTACTCCCCATCTCCATCCGGTAGGAGACTCTCAGCTGCTCTTGCCTCATCCTCCCCCAGAAGCCTGCCTTTCCTTGACATCAGGCTCTGGGGTGGAGCCGCAACTGTTGCTCTCTGAGGTGTTCAGGGAAAAGGAGCATTTGGAGTTGCTTTGGCCATGTTACATTGTCCGGAAACAAGCGGCAACAGAATTGGCGGGAAGTTTGTAGTACTTGGTTTTTCCCTTTTCCCTTTATTTTGGAATAAGCCGAAGGAAGCTGGAAACTGGGTAATGGATGTACGAGGATGCGGGCTGTAAGGCGGCGGCCTTCATACCCACGGCCCGGCAGTGATGGATGAGATAGCGCAGCCCACTAGGGCGGACGGGAGCCGGATACAGACGTGCAAGACAAAGCCACCACTTTGGCGAGCAGGTGGTCTGTCTCTTGAGAGTGAACCATAAACCTGCCATATACTGTCGCCCTCCCAAAGCAAATGTCCACGCCGCAGACTGGCCGCCAGTGCTCAGGGTGGTGATATTCATAGCAAACACTTGCACGAAGACATGCGTCCACGAAGCGGTCTACAAATGAACAGAATATTCTGTGAACACACCGCAATACCACTCGGGCTTAGACATAGTGAAATCACTTCCACAACTTAGATGACTCTCTAAGTATGCTGTGGCTAGACAAAGGAGCTATAGGACTTTTCCTGGAAACCAAAATACAGCAAGTTGCTGCTGTTGAGCAACATGCGGAGGGGTCGAGGGAATCTGGGGGGGGAGGGGTAACAGGGTGAACTCCATTTCCTAAATGGTACAAGAAATACATCACCCATTTCCCAACCTCTTATCAGTAGGGGCGCCCAGGGGAAACAGGGCTTCATAAAGTCAATGCAAGAGCTATAACCTAAAAACAAGGCAACAAGCTGAATATAGAGTACATGGAATTCACATTTAAATGTGCAGCAATATAAGTGTAAAGAAGAAAACCCATAGTAGATACCAAGACCCAGGGGCAAGATCTGCACAGCGTAAGCACAGCCACATAAAATGACCCCCCCCCCACATATTATGCTGCCACCACCTTATAAGCACAAAAAGGGAAAAACAGCATTGTCACCATCGCAAACATCCAGGACGTGCTGGGAACTCAGGAAGGATCGCATGAGTCGCAAAAGGTGGCCTCCCGTAACATGAGGTGACACAGCAGCGATTTCCCCCCATGGCTCAGGGCGCCCGGGGCTCCCACATGATTCTAACATTGGGCACCCCAATTCGCAAACACACTGGTTACCCCCCAGAGCGCTGAGTGGAATGCGCCTCCATCCAAGGCAACACCAGTTTCCACCCCGTTTCTCCACAGAGTGATGTAAAGGTGACGATTTACCCTTTGGGCCCTGGGCTGGTCCATGATCAGGTACCAAACTGCTGCTCTTGGTGTTTTCTCCCCCTCCCGGTTCTTTTATTCTGTATTAAGAAACATGAAGGAGAAAAAAAATTCACGTTTACTCCTCTTCAGGCAGGCTGTAAGATTCGCTCACATTCAAGGAGCCTTTTGTTGCGTCATCTCTTCACACGCATTAGCGAGTGTGACATGAACTAAATGGTTTGTTTTTTCCTTCCCTGCCCCCCCTTCTGCACACCATCTTAATACCTCACTTGACAGTGACATCAGGGTTTTCTAAGCTCTGCCAAGTTCTAGGCACTGAGAAGGAAAGTGGAATCTATGAGTGAGCGGTAAAGGCATCTTGCAATCAGCCCGAAAGGCTTCGGTGGAGGAACATCTGGACAATTCCCCAGAAGGAGATGCGGATGCTGTGATTAAAACTCGTTGCTGAGAGCGAGGCGGATCCCCTCTCTGGAGCACTGCTGGCGCGCTGAGGACGGAGGCCATCAGGATCTAGGTGCAGCTTCCAGAACTGGAGGGCCAAAGTGAGTTCGGTGAAGGAAGAGATCATTGTTTTGGTGGCCGCTGCTCAGCTGTGACCAATCTGCTTTCCAGGGGACAGACCTGACATTGTGCATAATGAGAACCCAAGAAACAGGGTCTGAGGTCCCTCAACCCAGGGCCCAGGGCGGGCTCCAGCACTGCGCACCAATCTGTACTCCAGGTCCATCAGGCAGGAAAGGAATGCTCGGACTCACTCAGCAACAGGCTCGTCCTGGAGTGTCTGAGGGGATAAAGGTGTTGAGGCACAAGTTGCACGAGCTGAGGGGCCCAGAGACGTCAAGGCCTGAAATCCAGCTCTGACACTGCTTGAGGTAGCAACTTCCAGCTCACCTGGGAGAGGCGCCTCCTGCTGGTTACTGTGCTTTGTCACCTGCAGGCCTTGTCCTCTTGGACATGACACAGGTTCCTTCAGATAGGTCACTCAGTTCTGGTTTGGCCGCTCAACAGATCGTACCAAAACTCTGCATATTGGGTGCAGTGTGCAAATGCCTCTCAGTGTGTCAGGGAAAACGGCACAATTTTGCGCCATCCTTCCTGGCAGCAGCTCGACACATCTGGGAACCTACTTGTAATATCGGAAAAGCATCTCACCTGCATGCAGAGGCAGCCCCGCGTGCCCTCACGCACATGCCCACGCCATGGAAGCATATTCCACCAATCTGTGGGAACAGAACCTCGGGCTGGATTTGGCGTTGCGGGCAGAGAGCATCAGAAGTCCTGGCGGTTGACCCAACATTCTGTTAGCCATTGAAAAGTGAGCGTCATGGAGAGAAAGAAAGCAACTGTGCAAAGCTGACAGCAGCAAAGAGACTCCTCAAACCAGCACGTTCCGAATAGTGGCCCGTTGGGATTACGTGTTCGGACTCGTGACACAGAGGAGGGGGGCCAGGGAGAAGGGACGATGCTGGTGTGGGATGACCACACCACTGCTCCCCAGAGCCTGCCCTTCCCCCCCCCCCCGTCAATGACCACCCACTTGAGAGCCTTTTCTTCGAGAAGCTTCCTAGGGGTTTTGGGATGGTCTTTACCCTCTAAATCTGACCAAGCATTCTGTGATACGAAGTAATCTGTCTAGACTATGGAAATTGCTTCTGAGGAATAACCAGGTTTGGGTAGCAAATATGTGACTGAAAGACAATCAAGAAATACGGTTCCATCACATCTATTGCTTCCACCAAACAACAAAAGTTCACACCCATCCCTGGAAGAATCAGAATGCAAACAAATTCAGATTTGGAGGTGGAGAAAAAAGCAGTCAGGAAAACAGTCAGAAAAATAGTATGTTCAAGTGTCCAGAAGGTCTTGACGCCCTTGCATGGAAGACGGGAAGATTCCATGCAAGCAAAGACCCTCCGTAGGTGGTTTGATGAGGAGCACTTTTTTTGGGGGGAAGCATTTTCCCAACTGGGTGCAGAGCCGAGCGTCTGGCTTGTCCTGAGCAGAAACAGTTTATTGAGGAAAAGGGAAAAGCCAAATTCAGCTCAAGTGTTTTGGGAGGATTTGCTAAAATTTGTAGCAGATGTGAGGACCAGAGCAGAAAAGCCTTTAAGGAACAGTCCGAGCTGCGACTTGCCAGGCCTGACGAGGACCAGTTCTGCTGTGTCGGAGCAGCCACAAGGTGGTGAACAGTCACACAGTCGTGGCATTTGCCAGCTTTTGAACTTGCCTGTAGCAGATGCTAAAACTGTGAAGGTCAAAATCTCAGAGAGGCAAAAGTGAATCTCGAGCAAGTCCTTCAGGACTCAGGAGAGAGAGGCCTGTCAGTGTCACGCAGGGTGGAACTGAGTCTCAGCAAAGATAACACGTGCAGGACAAGGCTGCGCTGACTCTTCTCAGGTCTGAAATTCATGCCGGACGCAGCTCCCTGTACGGCGGACTAGAAGAGCCTCACCAACTTGGCTAAGTGCGAGCAAGGAGGATTATTTTTGGGTGCAATAACCTATCCATAGCTGCTATCACTGTAAGAACGCTCCTGTCGCTATTTTATGACAAATTATTTGAGATGAGAAGGGTTAAAAGATTGTGATCAAAACTCAAAACGCATCAGAACCTCAGAGATGACAGTCTTGTGTCACTCGTCTCTGGGTAGCATTGTGCCACAGAGCTGGACCCTGGGAAGAGTGAGCTATTGGTCCTTACAGTGTGGCTTGTCACCCAGGGCAGAATGTCCCCTGGCTAAGATACCATCAAACCCTACTGTCCTTACTGCAGCTGAGTAGAGATTCTTGCATAGGTGTTTCCCAGTCGGTTGCATCCAATTGGGGAAACTTCTCAAGACGCAAATGATCACCATTGATCATTTTGTCGGGTTTGATTATTACCTTCGAGGAGAGATTTGCTCAATTCCTCCTACGTAGTCTCCGGCATCACGTTTGCTTTCATCTTTAAAGATGGTTCAGTTGACACAGACTAGTGTCAAGAATAGCACGTGCAATGCAGTTTCTTTCAGGCAAACGAGAGGTCTCTCTGACACATCACAATCCCGGGTTCCCGACGTGTTCAAAATACAATTTAACCCTGAAGACAGTGAAACCCAGATGTTACAAAAAAAAAAGAGCAGAAAGATTTTGTGCAGGGGAGGATTGACAGGTCAGAAGTCCGAATTTGTCCTTTCTCACCGGAAACGAATCAGCCCATTTTGCTAACCTTGAACGATCCCCAGGACAAGCAATGTATCCTTTTCCTCCTCTGTTTCTCCCACACCTTCGTAGCTTGAAAGACATATTTCAAAAACCTACCGCATGGCAGGAGATTCTACCCTATGACACCACACAGATGCTTAGATGCAGCCAACCACAGAAAAATGTAAGACGCGCAACAAAACCCTATAAAGAGAAGAGACATAAAAGGAACTTACGAGAAGATAAGCCATCAACTCTAGGGACACACAATTCCAAGTTCAAACAATACACACAGAACTCAAAATGCACATACAACATAATTTACCAGACAGTGATCATTTTGCACACGGCGAACTCTAAATAATAGAATAAAAACCGAAAATACAAAATTCCACCCAAGACCCTACAGAAGGCAGCCATCGTGCCACGAACCGAGAACGTTCTAGATCTGAAAGCACTGAAACTCATCAAAGCTCTATCTCCTAATGGCTGCGCTTTCCGAAGGGCCCACAATGTGGAGAAGGAAAAGGCAGTGAGCTGCTTCCTCGCTTTCAAGAGGTATGAGGTGAGATTCGTCACGCTCTGCTGGGGTGACCGCCCCGTGGAGCAACAAGGGTGAGCCCGAAGGCCTTGCTCTCCTTGCCCGGGGCCTCTGCTGAAGGTCAGGGGGTGAGGTTGACAGTCCAATGACATGG
>PVHY01033499.1:0-11097 GCA_004024945.1 Uropsilus gracilis
TTTTTTTTTTTGAGACTAGGTGTTGCTGTTTTTGCCCGTGGAACCGCAGGCTCTCGTTGCTCGGGGTACCACAGACTCCAGCAATCCCCAGCCTCAGCTTCCCAGCTGGGATTACAGGCGTGCACCACCACGCCCAGCTATTTTTTTTGGAACTAGGTCTTGCTACGGGCCCCAGGTGGGACTCAAACCGCGATTCCTAGCCCCAGCCGCTTCATAGGCTGAAGCTTACAAGCACGAGCCACTGTGCCCGGCCTGGTCTAGCTATTTTTGCCCATGGAACTGCAGGCTCATGTTACCCGTAGTACCACGGACTCAAGCAATCCCCAGACTCACGTTTCCCTGGTAGTTAGGATTACAGGTGCGCACCACCATGCCCAGCTAAGTTTTGGGACTAGGTCTCCCTGTGTTGCCCCGGGTGGGACTTGAACTGTGATCCTCAGATCCCGCTGCAACTCCTTAAGCCATCGCTTACAAGCACGCACCACCATGCCCAATGAGTAACTTTATTCATTATGAAAGAAGGCTCAGTAGTAAACTATCACCATTCTTCATACCTGGTGTGTAAGTAAAACGTTGAGACTGGCTTTTTTTCCTCTTGCCATTGCAAAGATAAAAGTGCACCTGCACTGCAGCTGTAACTGCTGGGTTATGATATGGAGGAACTTCAAGGACAATGTGAGCCTAAGAAGCACAGAAAGCAAGATTGTGTTACACACAGAACTAAAAATGAAATGCACCTGCTAAACTCATGAGTATTAACTACTCAGGCTCTGCTATGATAGATCATTATATGCATTCAACTGGTTGTGTTGAGATTTACTTTATGGATACCTGAGTATTAACAGAGACAAGACCTTTGAAAATAAACTATCAAAAGAAAGTTTTTTATCCATTGAATTGAGCTTGTGGATATAGCAGAAATATGAAAGCTAATATACAATATGTAGTGAGACATTTGCTCTACAGAAAACCATGTTACCACACATCTTAACTGGAAGTCTGTTCTAGTCTTTAAACATATTTAGTACCTCCCATACAATGCTACAGATTTTTTAAATTTTATGTTCAAAATATTCTAAACTAGCAATATGTAAAATCTGTATTCATATCAAAAATAATTTTACATTAAAATTAAAGCTTTACCCCAAAACCTCCACTGCAATTTTTATCTTAATTTCTCCAGGTTTTTGTAGAGCACTGTGGGAAATAGTATTTTCTACCCCAGAAAAGATTCTTCTCCATTCCATAAAGGATGGAGACCAGTTTTCACTGTGGAATCCTGGAAAGCTTAGTGAACTTGGGGAAGGAGCCTCACATGTACTGAGGATTTGTTCTCATATCTTTTGCTCACTGTACTATTCTTTTCTGGATTTGCTTGATTTCTTCACTAAACTCAGAGAAATAAATTAATGATTAATATCAGAAGAATTTTCTAGTAATCCTTCGTTTCTAATCTCTCTTCACATACACAAAAAAGGGGGACAACAAATATCAATTGCTTATCATTCCTAAACTTTAATTTTAGTATCAGGAAAGCATCTTAAGTCCAAATTTGAAAGCTTGGCAGCAATATCCAATTTTCTCATTAAGCTTCCTAAGTATTTCTGAAAAAATAAGGTAAATTTCTTACCCCTTGACATTTTTCCCTGATTATTTTCCCTTCTACCTCCCAGTGAGGTCGTCCATCTGTTAAAAAAAAAGAAACAACACTTTAAAGTCAGAAATCACTCAACAAAATTCACTGCATACAGTATCATAAATTTATTGACAAAGGGAACCTTTTCTTACTGGCTTCCATCAGGAAAATAAAACACATACCAATGAGAAAACTGAGAAAAGAGAGCTTGGGCTGCCTGTTTGAAAATACTCTGCACCCCACCAACTTCTGCTTATATACATTAAGAAATGGGAAACTCTCACCAAATAACCCATTTCACCCTTCACCTGTAACTGCTACTGGAATGTTCTTCAGGGTAGATGAAACCTGTCTCCTTACAGTATCCTACCACTATTTTGAGTATTACCACTTACAGTAACTCAAAAATAGAAATCTTGAAGCGTTTCCATGAGACAATATTTTAAATGTTTCAAAGCAGCTGTGCCTGCCTTTGTCTCCTTTTCTGGCTAGCAACTCCAGTACTGTGACCACTCTTTACACGTTGCTTTAGGCTTCCTGGTCACTCTTCTTTGAACATTCCTCCATTGGGACCATCTCCCCTCCAAAAGCACCCAGTCAGGGATTGAAGAGCCCAAGTAAAAAAGACCTAGCACAGTAGAGTCCACTGAGGCTCTTGCCACCTTATGTGGACATGCTATCTCTGCTAGTAAGTTCTCTGGGGTAGCTGCACCATACTGACTCTACATGTTGTATGGAACCATCAAGTGTCCCCAAGCCTGCTCCATCTCCTACTGTCAAGTTCAAGCTACAACAATGCATATTATACAGCTGGGGCTTTGCCCCTCAACCCTTGTGACATTAATTTCTCCCTACTTCACTTTTTGGGATCAATTGGCTTGTCAAGATCTTTTTAGACATTATGCTCTTCAAAAATATTTGCTAGGCTTTTCAGCTATGTGTCACCTGAAGATTTGGCTAGCACATTTTCTGTCTCTTTATTCTAAGCGATTTTTTTTTTTTTTTGAGACCAGGTTTCACTATTTTTGCCCATGGAACCGCAGGCTCTCATCGCCCGGGGTACCACAGACTCAAGCAATCCCCAGCCTCAGCTTCCCGGGTAGCTGGGATTACAGGCACGCACCACCATGCCCAGCTGTTTTTTTGGAAACAGGTCTCACTACGGGCCCCAGGCGGGACTCGAACCACGATCCCTAGCCCCGGCCGCTTCATAGGCTGAAGCTTACAGGCACGAGCCACCGTGCCCGGCTATTCTAAGTGAATTGTTAATCTTGGAAGAGCCCCTTCTACTACTAAAGTTCTCGTTCCAGTCTGATGTGCAGTTATTCTAAAGCATTCTTTCTCATGTCATGAATATTTACCCGATGACTACTCATACAAGTTATCTTCACAGTATGGACTACTTAACTGGTTTGCAAAGTTATCGAGATTCAACAGAAGGAAAAAAAGAAACTCATTCAAACATAGTCCAGATTTGTTCAGAAACACCTTCCATTATCATTTTTCATTTCAACAACTAGATGATGGTTATCCTGTGCACAGAAACATTACAGGCAAATGTACTGCCTACTAGGGATAGTTCCAGGTATCATTTGCTAGGTCTCAAGGCAAGTGTCTTAAATAATGGAGAGCGGATACTCTATCATCAGTCTGTGGATAAAGGCAAATACAGACAGTTCATTAAAATAAAATGTGGTTATAGTAACTGATAAATGTGTTCTAGATATGCCAAGAGCACAGAGGTCAAAGCCCTTAACTTAGTCTTAGGTGGCAGTACGAGCCCAGTAAGATTTCCCAAGGAGATCTTGATCGGGGGTTTAAGGAAAAGGTGATGGAGGATAGGGTAGTATAGGCAGAAGAGACAGCATGAGCAAAGGAAAACCGCAAGAAACTACATAACACAGAGAACCATATGCAGCTGTACTAGTAGAATATAAAGTCTGAGGCAGGAAGCAGAAGAAGGGAGACTGGCTGCCTGGAACTGGAGGGGACTTGCTAAGAGCAGTCAGCAGGAGAAAAACAAATACCAAATGATTTTACTCATTTGTAGGCTATAAAGACACAAAACAAAGGAACAGAAAACAAACCCTAGAAATATGACTACAGAAATAAGGCTACCGGGATGGTGGGGGAACAAATGGTCTACACAGGGATACCAATGGTCTATGGTAGAGCTTTATAGGCACTTTGATGGTGAGAATGCTTTGGTAATATCTGAAAAGGTATGAACCTGTACCCCTAAATCATATAGTGTTGTAAATCAATGTCACCACACAAAAAAAATGAATTAGAGAAATAAAATATACAATTTATTTCCTATTTATTTATTTATTTATTTATTTATTTACTTACTTACTTATTTATTTATTTACTTACTTACTTACTTACTTACTTACTTACTTACTTATTTATTTATTTATTTATTTATTTATTTATTTTTTATTTGGAGACTAGGTGTCTCGCTATTTTTACCCATGCAACTGCAGGCTCACGTTGCCTGGAGTACCACAGACTCAAGCAATCCCCAGCCTCAGCTTCCCAGGTAGCTGGGATTACAGGCGTGCGCCACCACGTCCAGCTATATTTTTTTGGAACTAGGTCTTGCTACGTGCCCCTGGAGGGACTCGAACTACGATCCCTGGCCCCGGTCGTTTCATAGGCTGAAGCTTACAGGATGCACCACCATGCCCGGCCTATTTCCATTTTAAAAGAGAAAGAAATGAGGCTGAATAGAGTCAGCAAATTTTAGACTGAATGCCACATTAATTTAGGAGTTTAAAAAATGAACGGATCACTGAAGACAGTTAAGAAAGGACTACGTGTTCAGAACTGCAATCTCATCCAAAGTCAGCCAACTGTCATGTTTATCATAATTCAATTTAAATCAAAAGCTTATGTGAAGCTTTGGTTTCAATAAAATAAACTCCATAATGATATGACCATTTAAATCCATATTTATCACAATCAGGCACAAGTGAATTTTTACAATGAAAAGCAAGGCATAGTTTTGAGACACGTATCTCTTCCTTCTTGTTTAGCTAAAAATATGATCTCTGCAGAAAACACATTCTCTGTCCACCTTATATTAACAATTCACTACTGAATGACTATTACTTTACCCTTTTACTTCATAGTATTTTTACATGGAATTACTTCCCTTCAGTGTGTGTATAAATACACACTGAAGTATATACACAAATATCTAAGCACATATGTGTACATGTGTCCATCCATACTTAAAAACATATCCAACTTCACAAACACTTCAATTCACTGAGTACCCTAATGTGTACGTGTGTATGTGTAATAATTAGCTTCACTAATTCTCAATTGTGTGTGTTTCCCTTGTCTTTCTCATATTTCCATTTTTAATTTTCATTGTTATGGTCTTAATATATCTTTTATTCTTGAATGGTTATCTCACTAGTTTTCAACTTTGTTTTCAAACATGAGCATGTGTATATATACATACACATACACATGTATTAGCAGTGGAATTACTGGGACTAAGTCTCACTACGTGCCCCTGGTGGGACTCAAACCACGATCCCTGGCCCCTAGGCTGCCCCTTATAGGCACGCACCACCATGCCCAGCCTCTTTAGATATTCTTAATTAGAACTTAACATTTATATGGAAATTTAGGGCCGGGCAGGTGGCTCGTGCCTGTAAGCTTCAGCCTATGAAGCGGCTGGGGCTAGGGATCGCGGTTTGAGTCCCGCCTGGGGCCCGTAGCGAGACCTAGTTCTAAAAAACTAGCCAGGCGTGGTGGCGCACGCCGGTAATTCCAGCTACCTGGGAAGCTGAGGCTGGGGATTGCTTGAGTCTGTGACCCCCCGGGCAACGAGAGCCTGCAGTTCCACTGGCAAATGTAGTGAGACCTAGTCTCAAAACAACAACAACAAACAACATTTATATGGAAATTTATTATGTGTTTGGTTTACAATAAAATCTGCAAAAATAATGCCTATAGTTTTAGGGAAAACATTCTATGGTTAATGAAATACCTAATTAACTCATTTTTTCTTTTACCAATTTAGTCTGAGGGCAATCAACGCAAAGCTTATAGTTACTTACCTTGTCCTTTTTCAAAAAAAATGATTTTAGATTCTGGAAGAAAATTAGATCCAGTCACAATCATTTCATGACCTCCATTTACAGAACAACTGTTGATACTGTACTTTTCAATATGAGGAAGTTCCTGAGCAGACCGCTGGGCTATTTGAGAAGAAATAAAATATTAGTTTACAATCATCTGTACATAAATGACAAACTCAAGCTACATAATGAGAAAAGACTCTCAGCTTTTAAAATTCAGATACTGCTAACAATGCATGTTGCTATCCACTAAAGTAACTGCCTTATTAAAAAAACAAACACACCTATGTGATTTTTAAATCATTTTCTTAGACTAAAAGTGCAAAGAAGCTAATAAAGATAAATTAAGTAATGCCTAAAACTTCATTATGACTCCAACACATTCACTTTGTTCACTTACTCTTCTGAACTCATCTTTAGTACATTTCTTCCCAATAACTATTAAAATTAAAATATTGAATGTAACTGCAAAGAACATATAGAATCCAAAGCTGTATAATTACACTGTGTACAATTAAAGGATAAATACCAAGTCACCCTTTCATCAAGAAAATACCTAGATCATTGTTGAGACATCAGGATTCCACTTTGGACAAGTTTCTAAATAACAAAGTGTACATGAAGTACACATTTCAATGCTGAACTATAAAAATGAATCAAATATAGGCCGGGCACAGTGGCTCGTGCCTGTAAGCTTCAGCCTATGAAGCGGCAGGGGCTAGGGATCGCGGTTCGAGTCCTGCCTGGGGCCCGTAGTGAGACCTAGTTCCAAAAAAATAGCTGGGTGTGGTGGCGCGCGCCTATAATCCCAGCTACCTGGGAAACTGAGGCTGGGGACTGCTTGAGTCTGTGGTACCCTGGGCAACGAGAGCATGTGGTTCCACAGGCAAAAATAGCGAGACCTAGTCTCAAAAAACAAAACAAAACATTATATAAAATTGCATCGCTGAGCCAAACTAAAAAATCTTGTGCATGTCCCTAAAAACACAAAACTGCCGCCCAAAATTAAGAGTGACTATCTTATGGTGGTATTATAAAATAGTTCAATATACCTTCTTTTTTATTCAGCATTTTATACATTCACAATAATAATTACTCATAGGCTGGGCATGGTGGCACATGCCTGTAAGCGGCAGCCTAGGAAGCCACAGCTGGGGCCAGGGATTGCAGTTCGAGTCCCGCTGGGGTCATGTAGAGAGACCTAGTTCCAAACAAATAGCTGGGCGTGGTGGCATGTGCCTGTAATCCCAGCTACCTGGGAAGCTGAGGCTCGGGATTGCTTGAGTCCATGGTACCCCGGGCAACATGAGCCTACAGTTCCACAGGCAAAAATAGTGAGACCTAGTCTCAAAAATAAATGATGAATGAATGAATGAATGAATGAATGAATGAATGAAAGAAATACATTTTAACTTAATAAACTAGGACAAATCATTTTACAGTAATTCATCTCAGAAACTCAAACTACTCATGAATTTAAATTATTTTGCTAAGAAAATAGAGACAGATAAAAGGAGTCCAGAGCACCATTTCACACACTTACTCTACAAGAAGTCCCTGATGTGCTCTGCCTTGCTACCCGCCTCACAGTTGCTCCTGGAGATCTGAGCAACCTGGTCTGCTGCATTCCAGGAGAGCAGTTCCTCACCCAGGAAAAGGACAAGATTCTCAGAAAAAGATGAAGCCTGAGGGCCAACCCAAGGCTTGCAGCAAAGGAGGAGTTGGAGTGATCAAAGTGGGGGAGGGAGACATGGGGGAGTGGCATGGTGGTAAGAGGGTACAGTATTGGTGGGAGGGCCACACCAAAGGGGAACAGTAACTATACAAAGCTGATCAATGATGTAAAACCATTAAAAAATTAAAAATTGATATAAAAAAGAAATGTTTGTTGTACTAAAAAACTAGACAGTGGGAGAGCCTTGGTGTAAACAATGATGGGAAAAAAGCTTTTATGTGTAATCAATGAAAAAAGAAAAAATAGGCATATATGCTATATGGGCATAAAATACTCTGGGAGGGTAATAAAGACACTGGCAATGATAGTTGCCTCTAGGAAGGGAGCTACCTGACTTAGAAGTTTGCTTTTCACTCTATACTTCATTATTTAAAAAAAATTGTACCATGTTCGGCTGGGCACGGTGGCTTGTGCCTGTAAGCTTCAGCCTATGAAGCGGCCGGGGCTAGGAATCGTGGTTCGAGTCCCGCTTGGGACCCGTAGCGATACCTAGTTCCAAAAAAATGGCTGGGTGTGGTGGGGCGCATGTGTAATCCCAGCTACCTGGGAAGCTGAGGCTGGGGATTGCTTGAGTCTGTGGTACCTTGGGCAAAGAGAGCCCGCGGTTCCACAGGCAAAAATAGTGAGACCTAGTTTCAAAAAAAAAAAAAAAAAAAAAAAATTGTACCATGTTCCTTTGCATCAACTTTTAAATATTTTAAAAATTGACTTATATGGAGAATTATATTTAAATGATTTTACTTAGTGATTTCCGACAACTGGCAAATGAAAAAGTATTACTCCAATTCAGCAAGCAGCAAAAGGAAGTACAGAAAGGTAATACAGTAGGTGTGATCCCAAATTAAGGTTAATAGAAATAGCATAATATAATCAAAAAGTGCTAAGAAAATCTGTGTTCTTGACATAATTCTGTTATCAATTAACTTCTGTCAGCAAATAACTTAGGATAACTACTTGAGATGCATGCCTCAAGACATAAAATTAGAACACTTCTAAGTCTATGGTTTAAATATTTTAATAAGTAGTGTCCTAACCAGCTAGTGTTCACCTCCAGAAGTCCACAGTTCTCCAGTGCTTCAACAGATTTGCTTCTAGTATCTTTTCTCATTTGTCTTTGTAAATCAAGTGGAAAAGCATTCACTTCCTCAATCTAATGTTATAAATAACTGGATGGTCAACAATTCAAAACCACAAAATCCTGTAAGTCCTTCTTCACTTGAGGAATCTCCCAACACCTCCCAATTCAGAGACTGGCATCTCCCCACATGAAGACTGAAGCGGAGTTGGACAAGGACACTTCACAGAATCTTACTTCACAATTTAGTCCTCAGGTGTCAACATTTTCAGATAAGAAAATTGTGGTCAACAAAATTTGTCTATAATCAAAAAGTTACCTAGGGTCAAATTATGAGAAGCCATTTTCTAACTCTAAGAACAAGTACTCCACTCACTTAAGCATGCAATGTACTTCCACATAAGGGTCATCTAGACTCTGAGCCTGTTTCATTTTTTATCCCAACATTACATTGTAAGCAAAACAAAAAATAACCTATTTTAAATGAAAGTTTAAAACATCTTTGCAAGTTCACTTACAGCACTCAACAGGTATAGAAGCTGTCTGAAGAGAAAGAACTTTTCCATTGGGCTGTGGTATGTGTACACGAAATACAAGTCGCACTCTAGTATTCTTTCTGCCAATATCAGTTTCTCCTTTTCGAAGTTCAATATCTGAATTGCGGAGTTTTAAAATACCTGCACAGTCAATACTAGAAAGTAAAATGGAAAAATATTACTCACAATTAATAGTTCTAAACTCAGCTAAATAGATATTTTCAATTTGGCAGGGAAGAAATATCTCTACCTAAAATCATGTAAAAAAACAAAGAAATGTATGATTGCTATTTTTTTACTATTTCAAATTTTGGGATTAAAAATGTTTTATTTGGGCTGGGCATGGTGGCACATGCCTGTAAACAGCAACTTAGGAAGCCACAGCTAGGGTCAGGGATCCTGGTTCGAGTCCAGCTGGGGGCATGTAGCAAGATCTAGTTCCAAAAAATATAGCTGGGTGTGGTGGCGTGCGCCTGTAATTCCAGCTACCTGGGAAGCTGAGCTGGAATCGCTTGAGTCTGTGGTACTCCGGGCAATGTAAACCTGTGGTTCCACAGGCAAAAAATAGCGAAACCTAGTCTAAAAAAAAAAGCTTTATTTATTTCCCTCCTTCCCCCTCCAACTAAAAAGGTTTTAATATGATAAAAGTGTAACAGTAAATATGGCAGACTGTCCACATAAAGATGGCTAGCAAAATATTCCTACCCACTGCTACACTTGTGTATCATTTCTCCCATTATGTTATGGGGTATGTATGCCCTCTCACCTTAAGTCTGTCCTATAATTGAGTTGACAAACAGAATAGGGTCAATGATACTGTGTAACGTTTATGAATTTAGTGTTTAGGAGGTCTAGTATCTCCCACTTTCTCTCTCTTGAAAGCCTGAGCCATGACTAAGAAGTCCAACTAACATGCTAGAAAGGCTAATAGTCTTCAACTACTCCAGCCACTCCCCAGCCATTTTGGAGGTTTCAAGCTGAATTCAGAAACATGAGTGATTCCAGTTGTCACAACATGAACAGACTAAGTAAAAATCAATCCAAAGAATCATGAAAAATATTAAAGATATTATTTTAAGCTAGAAAATGTTTGGAGTTGCTTATTTTACAGAAATAGATAAGTGAAACAAAGGAAAAAGTCTTTAATTCTATACATGTGTAACTGGGTCAAAGATTTACTTGCAAGTAAACTTACCAAGTTTACAGTGATATTTAATAATAAAATAATTCACCAGGCTAAGATTCTTGCATTTCTAAAGAATTGCACATATAAAAGATAAAGGCTCTGGTATTTAAGGTCTAACATTTCATTATCTTCAAAATGTATCACTAAGTATGGCTACCACACAAGGTGGGAAACAAAAAACCTACAAAATATCTTTGCTATTCAGGTAACGGATAAAAACAAGTGGATAGCTCGTGATCTAACATTCTAAAATTTAAATTTTACTAATTCTTATGGCAATCTTTATGTCCTTTTACTTTATCAATAGTTAACTCTGATGCTCATGTTTAGAGGCTACATAAGTCATATATTACAAAAAGTTATCAAGATAAGGTAGCAGAACACAAGGAAGAACCTCAAAAAATTTTTCATCTTCAGAAAGAAGAAATTTTAAAAAAGGAAATATCTGAAAATAAGCATTTGTCATTTATGGATAGCAAATTATATTTTATCAATGTAATGACTACTCATACTAACAGGCTAATATGAGTCTGAAGAGGGAAAGAACAGATAAAATTAATTTTATTGAGTTCTGAGGAGAGTCATTTTAGCAGAGGGCAAGATTTTTAATAGAAGATTTGGATTAAGAGTATCAGAAGTGACAATATTAAAGTTCTGGCTAACAAACACAAGAAAAAGAAGAAAACAAACCACTAACCAAATAAAAAAAAGGTGGGAATGAAAATAACTATTAAAATCTGCTTACCACATCTGTATTTAGATCAGAGTGTAACACTGTCACAACCATATGAAATCTCTCTTTTTTTTTTTTTTTTTTTTTTTTTTTTTTTTT
>PVHY01033500.1:0-11085 GCA_004024945.1 Uropsilus gracilis
AGAAAGAAAGAAAGAAAGAGAAAAGAAATAGTTACATCCAATCCAAATTGAAATGACTCTTCCTGAAGTTTCCATAGATGCGGTCTTGCCCCAGTAACACTCTGTCAGCCTCAGCAATACTTTCTAAGCAAATAGAAGGACATAAAATCAAATCTTTTTTCTTTTTCCAATATGCAGAGTCATCAGTTGCCTGGGAGATTTTTGTTAATAATGGATGATGTGCTAGTTCAACTGGGCTCGTTCTCTTCTTTCTTCTCTTCCCAACCTCCTTCTACCCCCTCCTCTGTCCCTCAACCTCCCTTACTCTTGCCCTCCTTTCTTCCTTTCGATCAATATGTCATTTTCTTGGTTCATTTGAAATGAGGAAGTAAACCGTGATAACTAAAAACAAGAACTTAAGCAGTTTTTGCTTTTAACTTGAGCATTTTGTTTTCGTGAAGACACCCAAATCAGTCCATCAGCAACTAGGGATTCAGAGGCAAGTCTGTTATAGGCAGCACCTCCTTGAGCGGGGTGCAGAGGAGGAGAAATAGCACCAGATGAGACATGTTTGAGAGCTAGGAAGAGTCAGTGGAGGTGGAGACGCTGGTAAAAGATTTAAGTTGTTGCAGAGAAAGGAGAGGAACTGTTTTTCCAGGGTTCACCCAAAGAGGAGCCATTCCAGTATTTAGCCTTAAAGGGTGGTTGTCCCAGAAGTTGGCCATCCCAGGATTTGGCTGACTTGAGAAGAGGAGAAAGTTGCCAGAACTCGTGTGTGGCCCTTTAGTTTGGAAATGGAATTCGTGGACCTCCCAGACTGGAGGGGTAAAGTTGACCATGAAATTTGCAAACTTCCCAGAGACAAGAGCCGCAAAAGATGATGAGACGCCATCTTGGCCTTTTGCTAGTATATGGAAGACTCCATCTTGGCTGTGTGACTTTTTGTTTAGGACTTAAAGACTAGACTTTAGTTACTACTAAAGTAATAACACTGGTCAGGTGTGGCCTCAGTGACTCTTTGTTTTCCCTTGCTGTTAAATAAATCTCATTATGGTTGTTCTCTGAGCTTGAGTTGTCTTGCAATTGTGTGCATGGGTGGAAACACCCAGATAGTGACTGGTCTAGATGTTGGCCTATTTCCTTGCTAAGTTTCAGTGCCCTTTTATCACCTGGTATCACTTCTATTTTTGCTGTTTCTAGTGCATTCTGGACTAAGACACCAGAAAATGGGTTTGATTGAATTAAAATGAAGTCATGGTCATTGAATGAGAGACCAAGTGGTTCATCTTTGAGGAAGATGCTCATGTTAAGAGGCAAACTTGACTGTCTTGTTTTTTGTTTGTTTGTTTGTTTGTTTTTTTAATCTGGGAACCTTTTTTACTCACTTCTTGATTTAGAACTTTGTTCCGCTCTGATAGTGGCTTCCAAATATGTGCGATGTTAGATCACAGATTACAGAATTCCAGAGCCAGAGGAACCAACCCAGACATCATCTGATCTAATTCCCCCTTCAAGGTGGTGTCCTGTGAAGTGGAAAGACTCCCCAAGGTCACTGCTCACCTGCTCTCCAAGAGGATGTGAGGATGAGGATGCAGTTCTCAACAGTCAGACCCCACCCTCAGCCTGATCTCTGATCTCTGTAGTCAGGTTAGATTCAACCTAGTAGACAAAGAAAACCCAGCTGTAGTAAGGTGGTGGGTGTAGAACTCATTTTATTCTAAATGTGCTGAATAAATAAACTAATATGTATTCAGTAGAATACTGCTCAAGTATTTAAAAAAGCTGAACTAGTGTCTTTTGTGACAAAATGAATTTCTCCTGAGGTGAGTTGCTAAGTAAAGTAAGTTGGGAAGCACAGTGACTGGATGTTTTTACTCACTTGTGGAATTAAATAACCACAGAAAATATACTAGGAAAGCACAACAAAAATGTTCTAAGACTGTAAAAAATACACAGGAGGAGGGGAGAGGGATGGGAAGATGACAGGATATGGGCACTGGACATTCGTTGAATGGCATATAAAATATGTGTATATGGAGGTATGACATTGAACTCTCAAATTACTTAGCTATATAAATGATTGGCAAATCAATGAGATTTGAGAGAAAAGTATACTCCAGACTGTGAAGAGCAAGACTGCTTTTATAAATGGTCATGTCTATTTAGGAGTAGAGTGTGTAGTTAGGATCTTTAACATAACATCTGTATCATCAAAGCCATTGAAATCTTGCATGGGATATCAGCATGAATCTATCAGAAACTCTTGCACTGAGTGACTTTTTCCCACTCTGCATTAGGGGAGGAATTTTGCCTTCTTTTAGGCTTATTTTTCCAACACTAGTTGATTCTGTGTCACAAGAATGTTTCTCTAAAAACGTTTGTGGTATGGAGGGTGAAGAATGGATGGCAAGTGATGATAGTTGATGGCTGAGGTAGATGAATGGATAATGGATGGACGGATGAATGGACAGATGATGGGTGGATGGGTGGGTAAATGGGTGGGTTGATGGATGGATGGATGGGTGGGGGATAGAAGGATAGGTGATGGATGGATGTGTGGATGAATGGAAGATGGGTAAGTGAGTGGATGGATGGGTGGGTGAATGGATGGATGATGAATGAATGGGTGGGTAGAGGGATGGATGGATAGATGGATGACTGATGGATATTTGGGTGGAGAGGTCTAATTCTGTGAGTAAAATGGAAATACATTTTCTAGATGACGATTTCATGACCATATCAAACAGGGACACTAACTTAATTAGGAGGTTTATTTCCTATCTTAATTTGGAGATTTATTGCCAGTTATAGTCAGGGTGATAATAGCAAAGAATCAGAAAGTTCCACTGGTCAACTTGTGCATCTCCTGGCTACCCTGAACTTACTGAGCTTCTGGCAGCTGAGAGGTATTTTCTGGGTAAGCAGTAACAAGACCTGCTCTAGCAGTATCTAACTTCATCTATCTCTTTTATTCCGACAGATAGTTTTCCCCAGTGTTTCTTGGAAGGAAGTTTAATCACCCAGGGCTATGAAAGCTGACTTTTCACAGGTGTGAAGGGGCTAATATTTTATATCAATTTTCTGTGTGATGGAAGAGGGAAGTCAATTCCCATATCTCAAGAGTGGAAACAAGAAGATCAGCCATTACTTAAAGGCAAATGTTACTTATAATAGTGCATAAATATGGTTCACCCCATACATGATTCCTCTTTGAAGATTCAGAAGATGCCTATGTATAGGTTAATCTCCAACAGCCAGTACACAGCAGAATCAGAACTAAAAAGTAGAATTCTAGAGGCAAATCATATCCTCTCTCCATCATTTTTTGAAAAGAGCTTCTCAAGACTCATCAGGAACCTGCAGGAGGTATGTTAAGGGGAGAGAGCACCTCCAGAACATCTCTCATCTACTTCTCTGAGCTCTTGGTTGAGTCAACATCTTGAGTTGAGGCTTTGCCTATGGAAGTCCCTGCAACCAGGGGCTGGAGTGAGTCTGATGCTTGATGCTTGGTACTTGGAGCTGGTTAATTCTTTGTCATAGGGGCTGGTGACCATGTAGGTTCAACAGCTTCCTTGGTCTCTGCCCTCTACATACCAGTAGTCCATCCAATCACAACCAACATATGAATCTAGGCATGCCCAAACGTCCCATGAGTTGTGTCTACTTGAGACCAATGGCTTGAACAAAGATCACAGAAGAGTTGGCTCAGGTTACCACCCATCATCACGGGTCTCAGCCTCCAGAGGACTGGGGGGCAGAAACCAAATATTTGGGTTTTAAAAGGGCCCAATAAAACTCAAGCTTCTAAACCAGGGAGGGATCAATAGAGGAGCTGGGACAGATTTGAAAAATCATCAAAAACTCAGGCACAAACTGATAGATGAAGAATTAGCTACATAAAATGTAGTAACATATGGCAAAAGTTTAAGATTGACTTTCTAAGGTTAGCATTGTTTCTACCTTCAACAGGATTGTTGCTGCTGTTGCTGGGGTCAAGAGTGAAGGCAAAATGACAATGAGGGGCTGGCAGAAATTTCTAGAAGTCCAGAAGCCAGCTGGGACAGGATATGACAGTCACATACCCTTCCAATCCAGCACCTCCCCTGAGCCCACACACAGCTTCCTTTGTCTTTCCCTTCCTTGTTAGGTTGCTTTTCCAGAAGGGCTTCAGGTAAGTGACATGTAATAAAATTTTAGAAGTGCCTTCTCTTCCTCCTTCTCTCCATCTCCTTCCCAATTCTATCTTCCCTCCTCTTCCTCCCCACTCTCCATCTCCCTCCCCTCCCCCTCCAGAAGAAATGGACTCATTTCCAACAGGATTCTGCTCCAGGAGTCCAGGTGCATCTATAACATTCAGATCACAGGTGACACTAAGGCTGGACAAGGTTCTTCATGCACCAACTTCTTTCAAACACATCTCCTGACCTTCAACTGTCCTGAATGACACCTCCATCTGCTTGTATCATGGGTCTCCTGTGAGGGTGCATTGTTCAAAAGGAGGCATCCCTGTCCTCCCCCTCCTCTTCCTCCTCTTCCTCCTCCACCTCTCTTTGTCCTCTCTTCTCCCTCAGATCTCTCCAATCATCATCAAGCGTCAGGCACTATCACAGATCAGACTGGACTCATACTCATTTTACTACCAGGACCCATACTCATTTTACTACCTGGACTCATACTCATTTACTACCTGGACTCATACTCATTTTACTGGAACACCTCATTTTACTACCTTATCTGTCCCCAGAAAACTGGAGACAGGACGGGCATTGTAAACCTCTGAAGAGTGAAAAGCGCAGCCATCCCTCCAGTGTTTACCAAAGGAAGCATTCCTTAAAGAGATAGCAATCATTTTGTGAGTGATCCCCCTGCCCCCAATTACCTCACGGGAACTGGTAAAGTTAACCTGTTAACCAGTGTTATTGCACCTTCATCATTTTGCCTTCCTTTAAAATTCATCATGAATTGTGCTCTGTTCTCTTTTAATAAAGTTTAATAACGTGTCGACTTGGCTTATCGCCTCCAGCCGATCCTTAGCTCATGGCTAAGCAACCTTGTCTATCTGTCCTTTCTTTGTACCTCATGCTCAGCTCTCAACAATCAAGTTTTGTTCAAAATCTAGCTTGTTTCGAGAACACTTCAAGATCATGTGGAAAGACAACAGAAGCGTCTCTGCTGTTTAGCTAGATGGTGGTAGTAGGGTGGGCATATGGCTCCTTGTTGAAAGCTGAACACTTTGGAGAGTCGCTGGGTGTGCTCTCTGGCTACACGGGAGACCACAGCTGTATCTGGGCTCACCAGGGCTGGCTGTGCGGCTTCTACACTCAGGGACATGACGCTGTCTGGGGTGACAGGAACAATGGACAGATTACAGTGTTAATGAGAACCCCTGACTGAGGACAGCCTTTCATTCTCTGACTTGGACTCACAAAGAGCATAGTCCCATTATTATGCCACTAGATGGAAAATGCAGGCAAGATCACACAGTTGGTACAAGATAAAGGGGAATTTAAATCAGGCAGTATGCCCCACGTCCCACCCATTTCAAACAGTGCTATTCCCATTGGCTTGTCAACACTCTTGTCAATTTGCTCCATGTCGTATCTGTGCCTTGGAATCTACCCATTGGTGGCTGTGCAGTGCCTGTCCTTCCTGTTCAGGAGGGGAAGGCCCCCCCCCCCCCTTTGAACAATGCACCCTCAAGGGG
This sequence comes from Uropsilus gracilis, assembly GCA_004024945.1. Lineage (NCBI taxonomy): Eukaryota > Metazoa > Chordata > Mammalia > Eulipotyphla > Talpidae > Uropsilus > Uropsilus gracilis. The sequence goes on from PVHY01033500.1 coordinate 5,684, forward strand.
GCCTGCAACACCAGCAGATGAAGGTGTCATTCAGGCCAGTTGAAGGTCAGGAGGAAGATGAGTTTGAAAGAAGTTGGTGCAGGAAGGACCCTTGTCCAGCCTGAGTGTCACCTGTGATTCAAATGTTATAGATGCACCAGACTCCTGGGGCCTTTCTAAAAGCGAAAAATCCTGTTGGAAGAACAAAAGAATCTCCATGGAAATGAGTCCGTTTGTTCTGGAAAAGCAGCAAAAGCAACAAACCTCCACCTTTTTGGTTTATAAGCTCCGAGGTTTTCTTTGGGATTCCTGCTTGAGGATCCTGTGTAGTAGGTGGGGAAAGCTCTGCACTTAACCAAAGGCTTCTTAATTATCAGCACCTTTACCTCTTGCCTCCCATCCTTCAATGTGTCACCCCTGGGTGACCCTCCTTGGAATTTAAATAGCTAATCAGGTGCTGGCTGAGTTAACAATGTGCAAATCTCCAAGTGACTTTGTAGTGACCTTCACCACTCTTTTTTAGCTGGCATTTCCTTCCATGCCCCTTGCTACGAACTAACTTGGCCTCTGGTAATCATTAAAAGTGTTTGCTGAAGTGTTCACCAAAGCCGGTAGATCAGACTTTCTGTGACCAGCGTGTTTTGTGATATTAGCTTGTCCCCTAAAGTATAAAGCCAACAGTGAAAAGTACTTTGGGAAATTGGTGCTGGGAGTAGATGTGAGAACAGGCAGCCTTTCATTCTGCAAGTGATTACTGAGCTTTTACTATGCTTCAGGCAGGGACAAACAGCTCTCTGGTTCTAAGGAACCATGTCCTGAAGGGGTAGGGTGGGGGGGGAAGAGGTAGATAATAGATAAGTAGATTATAACATATGTCAGAAGGAAATAATGTGCTATGGGAAAAAATAAGCCAGGAGAGGATAACAGAGTAGGGTGTTTGTGTTTGAAAACAAGGTGTTTATCTGTGTTCACTGCAGCATTATTCATGCTCGTCAAGATATGGAAACAAACTGAAAGTCCTGTGATGGATAGATGAATGGCTTAAAAAAAAAGTGTGGTCTAGACATGCAGTGGAATAGTATTCATTCCTAAAAAAGAAAAGAATTCTGCCACATACATGGAGGATGAACTGCAGAATGATATGTTCAGTGAAAGAAGCAAGATGCAGACAGACGACTACTCCATGATTTCTCTGATCTGTAGAATCTGAAAGAATCAAGCTCACAGAAGCAGAGTAGGATGGTAGGTCTCGAGGGCAGGGGAGGGGAAGCAGGGAGGTGTGGGCCAAGATGGATGCATCCTGGATCGCCAACACACAGTCACATGACTAGAATGATCAGTATTGTACATCAAGAAGAAGATGGATCTAAGGTGTTCATACACAAAAATAAACCCAAAAAGTGTCAAATCAAATAGGATGCCGAGAGAGAATATAGCTCAGAAGGACTTTGGGATGGTAAGGGGTAAACTGGGAGGATGTGGGAACTACCTCAGGCTGAGGGGTTCTAGGGGCAGCGAGAAGGAGGTGCTGTTTTAATAGTGCTCAAATGCCTCGTGTGATGATGAGGCTCTTTGTTGATGTGAGACAGGAAGCTGCTGAGAGGTCTCCTTCTTCTCAGTAGCACCATGAACTGATGGTTGCAAAGAGTCACTTGGCTGGGACTTGGGGAGTAGAACATACCAGGGTGAGGGAATGGCAGGGGACTGGTAAGGAGGTGACGCTGGTTGGAAGCGGTAGTGATGAGGTTTGACTCTGGGTCTTTTTAATTTTTTTATTTTAATTTTTTTTTAGAAACTAGGTCTCACTCTGTTGCCCAGGGTTATCTCAAACCAACGGACTCAAGTTGATTCTTAGCCTCAACTTCCCAGTAGCTCGGATTACAGGTGCATGCTACGATGCCCGGCTAGGGACTGGGTCTTTTTAAACAAGGGGGATCACGAAGGCTTCCAGGCATGCTGGGTGTGGGAAGTGGGAGAAAGGAGACAAGGTCCTTGTGTGCATGCAATGCAAGTGCCTGTCTGTGGAAAGGCTGAGGTCTCTGACATTAACTGTTTCCTTACTTGTTTCTGCCCTACTCCAAAGCTCTGTGTGAAAGGGAACTTCTTGGTTCTATACCCTGCTGTGATACCCAGAGTCCGGCATGGTCTCCAGAACAATGGGAAAAGTGTTTGTTGTGAGTAACTAGGCTACAGAAAAAATGTGTAGAGCTCTGCAAGGTCCTTGCTCTCCTGTTTTCAGCACTGGGCGGAAACTCCTGTTTATTTTAGAATAATGCATTGCAATGAGTGAAAATCAAAGATTTATAGTATGTAAGTCAAACAATTACATGACATAAAAGAAAAGAATTGCTTATTAAGATCATCACTGTAAGGCGGGGGGAGGGGGTCAACATCCTTCAGTTGGATAAATGTTATCTCGAGTCCATAGAGTATAAAATAATAAACCTGGCTCCTATGGGATGAGGTGGCATGAGTGACACAGGATTAGTTGCCAGGGCTGAATAGACCTCAGTCCTAGTGATACCATCCAGAGCTCCTTCTTAGCCAGTCACAACTGTCCCAAGTCCCAATTCATTAACTGATCATCTCTTGGCTTAATTTATTCTCCCCCACAAACCTTAGGCATTCATTTTTTTTTTTTGGTGATACTAAGTCTCACTATGTTGCCCAGGGAAGTCTTGAATCCATGGACTCAAGTGATCCTTAGCCTCAGCCTCCCAGGTAGCTGGGATTACAGGTGCACGCCACCACGCCCAGCTTCTTGGCTCAATTCAAAAGATGTTTCTAGAGATGCTAATCTGCCTATCATCAGGTCATGTTTATCAAAAAAGTTTTGTGGAAACTGCTGAGAATGGAATTACCATTCCAACCAGCAATTCCACATCTAGGAATCTACCCAAAGGACACCAAATTACTCATTCAAAAGGACACCTGAACTTGGATGTTCACTGTAGCACTATTTACAATAGCCAGGATATGGAAACAACCCAAATGCCCCAAAGCTGACGAATGGGTCAGAAAGTTGTGATATATGTACACAATGGAATATTATTCAGTCCTCAAAAAGATAAATTTGATGCATTTGAGATCACATGGATGAACCTAGAAGAAATCATACTAGTGGAAATAAGCCAGAAAGAAAAAGACAAAAACTGGATGGTCTCATTTACAGATGGGCTAGAGGGAAAGCAAATGAAAGGTTAAGAAAATGTCAAAACCAACAAGCTGACAACAGAACTAAAACACATGTCTTGGAAGGGGGAGGGAGGGAGAGGGAAATTGGGGCAGGAATGAGCACAAAAGATCAAGATGATGGTATACAGGTGATATGGTACATGGAGAACCTCAGGGAGTACAATGATGTGTGTGTGTATATATATATAATACTATAATATTATATATTATATATATAATGGCTTGTGGAATGTTATTGTTCATGTCAATTGAAAGTTTAATTTTTTTCTTTGTGTGCTTGGAACCAGAGCATCAGAGATATTGTGTTTCTTACGGAGAACAAACATGTAGACCTCATGCATTTCTGGTGTTTCTGGTGTTAAAAGTGCCATCGTGGGGTTCCAGTTTAGCAACAGCACACGGATGATGTAAAGGCAAGAGGCATTTATTTTCTGACTTAAGTCAGGGTCCAGCACTGACCTGGAACACTGATTCAGCGGTTGCATCAGGGTGAGTGAGGACCCCCAGCCCCCACACGGTTCTTTTTTATCCCTTGGCAAGGGGCTTGGGAGTTCGTGGACCTACTCTGGTTGGCTAGTAAGGGCTTGGGGGTATGTGGACCTACTCTGGTTGGCTAGTAAGGGCTAAGAGATAAGGGTCTTACCTAGCTACTGAGGTGCTTTGCCATATAAGGAGATGCTGCTGGCCGATGGCCAATAATGCCTTATATGGTGGGCTTCTGGCTGACATGGCCTTTATGCCCATATAAGGTTGGCTTACCTTCCCCTTTTCATAGAAGCCTAACTTTTTTTCCCCCAAAAATGGCTGCTTGATATCCACTAACAAAATGGTTATCATTTGATATTTAACACTGGCACTGAAGATAAATCTAGAGATCTCCATCCACTCACAGAAGCATGCATCCTGAGGTCTACAGGCTATGGAGACTTGTGCTTTTCAGGGGTGCAAAGACAGACCACCCTGAACACATCTGGTGGGGACATGAGTGGGGAACTCACATCTGCAGAGATAGTTATGCCTTTGATCATGTGGCCTGGTGAGGTGACAGGTGCGATAGCTACTCGGTCACCTTCCCAGGAATTCCATCTTCTGAGACACACATGGCCTCATGGACTTGCACAAGGATTGCAATCCAACCCTGTGCTTGCCGTTTGGGGCTGACTGCGTGACTTTCATGAAGGACGGTGTCACTTGCTGTGTGTTGACAAGGCCATGGAGGCAGGCACGAAGGAGCAGAGGACTGGGCAGAGCTGGGGGGTGGGGGTCTCTCCACACCAGAAACTATCAGTCACCAGGAGAGCCGCCATGTTGCCGTTTGCAGCAACATGGAGGGAAGTGGAGGGGATTATCCAGATGGAGTGAGCTGGGCAGGTGAAATCTGGGGGAGCCCACACATTGGAGCAATCGAAGTGGATGAATTGATAGAGCAAAGCAGTTATAAAGCAGTGGGCACTGATAGCTAAACCCAAGGAGGGGTAGATGGGAGGAGGCATAAGGGTGGGCAGTGGGGAAAACAGAAAAATGTATGGGTAGGTAGTTAGGTAGAGAAAAATACCCGGAGAAGAAGAGAGACAGGCTCAACAGTGCCTGGAATCTAACAAATTAGTCAGGGGGGAAAAAAGAACAGACCATGGGAGTAAGAGAAAGAGAAACTCCAGATTGGAGATGCTCGTGCCATGTTGAACTGGGTTCTTTTGTTAAAAGATGTTTAAAAAATGGTTCATGGAACCATTTGGTCCAGCAATACCACTGCTAGGAATCTATCCAAAAAACACAAAAACACTAATTCAAAAAGCACCTGTACCCACATGTTTATTGCAGCACTGTTTGCACTTGCCAGGATAGGGAAACAACCCAAATGTCTCAAAACTGATGGATGACTAGAAAAGATGTGGTCTGTGTGCACAATGGAATATTATTCATTAATCAGAGAAGACAAACTTATGTCATTTGCAGCAACATGGATGGAGCTAGAAGGAGTCATGTGAGCGGAAATAAGCCAGAAAGAAAAGGAAAAATGTGGGGCGGTCTCTTTTATAGGAGGGATACAAAGGAAGGACCAGAAAAGTTTAAGACTGCTAACAGAACTGAAGCATAGAGCCAGAGAGGGGGTACATTTGGGGGTGGGATGGGCACAAGAGATGAAGATGTTTCACCGGTGATGAGGTGGTGGGAGAATCGCGGGGTAGACTATAATGTTATTTATATGTGTGTGTGTGCGCGCGCGC
>PVHY01033501.1:0-11088 GCA_004024945.1 Uropsilus gracilis
AAGGGGGTAGGTGGGTGGGGAGCGGGTGGTTGGGAGGGGTCAAGGTCGGGAAAGTGGGGCGCAATCCAGGACAGTGAGACTGGTTCTTCTGCACAGCTCAGAAGGATCTCACCCATGAGTGGGTCGACCTTCTTATCTTTTGTCAGCTGGAGAGTGGATTTGTTATTCCAAGGGGCTGGGGGGGGGGTGTCCCAGCTTTGTCTGCTTACTAAGCACTTCCTGCTCCTGCCTTGCCCCTACCTGGCCAGGCGGAGTTTCTGTTGATAGGGTGGAGGGTAGGTCACTGGAAAATGTGTCCAGTTCGTTATTCGCCTGTGGCTTGTGGTTTCGAAGTGGTTGCCAGTGATCAGGCGATTTCTTGGCTCTGTTCTGTGGGCAGACTCTTCCCTCTGTTCTGTGACCATTCTGCCAGTGACTGTACAAGAGCTGTAATAATGTTGAAGTAATCTCCCCCTCACCGCATTTGTTGAAGAGGACTGGGAGGTGATGGATGGGATGGTACTTTAGGCTTTCGGATGTGCTGTTGAAAGAAAGACACAACTTGGTGGAGCAGATGATCTCTAGCTGTAAATGTTAATGCTGAAATGACCTCAGTAGCTGTGATTTGAATCTTGATTCTCTGGAGAAGGTGGATTCTTATTCACTTGTTTTCAGCCTTTTGCATCTGAAAAAGGGCATGAGGAATAGGCTTTAGACTGTTCAGAAAAGCAGGCTTTCCTCTTGCTAGAAAAGTGACTTTGTGAAAATGCAATGCTTTCCCAGGTGCTTTTCTTCCCAACTGTATTTTATTTTGCACATTTAGATTTTACTCTGTGAGGTGTTTGCTTGGGCAAATTGAAATACAGAAACCTTGGGTTTAGTGTCTGAACTTTGAAAAATTGAGGAAAATTGGCAGGTAGCTAGTGACTGTGAGACAAGATAGCCATTTCTCAACTTAAAAAAAAGTTCTTGCCCAGCCCACGTTTTGGCACTTGCTCTCACTATGCCAACAGTGAAAACAACAGAACTTACCAAACTGTGCTTTTACTGACTGTTGACATAATGAGAACACATATCAAAAGACTGATTTTAAAAAAACAATTGCTTTTTAACTTTTTTTTTTTTTTTTGAGACTAGGCCTTACTCTTTTTGCCTGTGGAATCGCAGGCTCATGTTGCCTGGGGTACCACAGACTCAAACAGTCCCCAGTCTCAGCTTCCCAGGTAGCAGGGATTACAGGTTCTCACCACTACTAGGCCCAGCTATATTTTTTTGGAACTAGGTCTCTCTACGTGCCCCCGGAGGGACTCGAACCGCCATCCCTGGCCCCGGCTTTCTAGGCTGCCGCTTACAGGCATGCACCACCATGCCTGGCCCTGTTTTTTAACCTTTCTAATATAAACTATATACTTTATTTTTACTTTTTTTTTTTTTTTTTGGTGCAACTGTCTTTACCTCCCAGTTTAAAGGTCTTGGAAGAGGGGGCCATTTTGCCTTATCCAGATCCTTTGGGGATCATAGATTCCTTAGTCTGCAGAAGGTAGGAAGTCTGAAAGACAGGACCATCAAATTTGGAAAAAACAAACAAAAGTTGTGAAAACTGTGTTGGCTGATTTCAGTGAGAGATGAAAATGGACTTGCAAAATGCTGTATTTCGTGGCTTAAGGATACACATTTCAACATTTCTGAAATCAACAGCGATTTTTTTCTTAGTAGGATAGAAATAATGGTAAATTCTGAAATTGTAAAATTGATTTATATCTTTTATTCTGTGTGCTGTGAGGAAAAACTTAAGTATTTGTGGAATTAATTTTTTCAACATAAATTAATTCCACAAATACTTAAGTTTTTTAACATAAATGACAGTGGAGATGAAATTAATGATAATCCTGAAACAGTATACCAGTCTTTTCTAGGAAATTGAACGCAACACATTCTTTGTCCAAAGTGCAGCAAAACCAGTATACTGGTTTTACTGGTATCCTATTGTAGTGAATGTTATAATGAACAGGTAACAAAAAGAACAAAAGCAACTCTGGACACTTTGTTGTATCAAAGAAGACACTGAACTTACGGTTACATAATATCGAGGAACTAACATCATGCTCAATGTATGCCCACCTCTGGGATAGAACCAAAACCAAATTCGTAGGCAAATCTCCATCCCAAATAACTAAGAAAAAAGTTAAAATAAATATTTCACTTAAGAATAGGAACGAGGAAGCAGTGAAAGAAATTTGAGGCTAACAAAGATTTAATAAAGCTAGCACTGATATTAGCATATTAAAATGGTAAAAGAGATCAACTTACAGACTGGTTCTTTGAAAGTCTTTTTAGTCCTTTAGTCCCATATTCTTTGTGGATCTTAGATATTGGCCCCTTTTCAGATGTCGGTCCCTTTTGGTAAGGTGTCTTTCTGTTTCACTGATAGTTGCTTTCACTGTATTAAAGTTTTTTAGTTTGATCGCCTTATTTATGCTTTTGTTTTCTTTGCCATCGGTGGAGAGTCCCCAAAAACAGCGCTGCAGTTAATGTTATGGAGTGTTTTGACTATGTTTTCTTCTCATATTTTACGAGTTTTGGTTTGCATCCAAGTCTTTGGTCCATTTTGAATTCATTTTTGTGTCTGTGAAAGTAGTCACTTTTCTTCAAGTGGCCGTCCAGTTTTCCCAGCACCATTTGTTAAGAGTTTCCTTTATCCACTGATTACTTTGGTTCCTTTATCACACATTAATTGCCAATATAAATGTGGGTTTATTGTGGGATTTTTAGTGCTGTTCCTGTGGTCTGTATATCTATACCCCTACACCCCCCTCAGGAAAAAGAGAAAGTCCTCCCTATATTGTTTTGACTACTGTTGCTTAGAGAGAATTGACAGGTAACTAGTAACTAGTGACTGTGAGAAGTTACAACCGTTTCTCAACTAAGTGTAGTATAGCTTGAAACCTGGGAGCATGGTAGCTCTATTCCTGTTCTTTTTCTGTCACTATTACTCTGGCTGTTTGGGGGTGTTTATTGGTTACATATAAATTGCACGTATGTATACGCTTTGTTTCTTTGAAGAATTCCTTCGAAACCTTCATAGGAATTATATTAAATCTATACATTACTGTGGGGAGAATGAACATTTTAACTATTTGTCCAGTCTCTGAGAACTGGTTGTCTTTCCATTCCCTTGTGTCATTTTCTGTTCTTTTAGCGTCTCATAATTTCCATTCATAGGTCATTCACCACCTGTATTAGGTTTATTCTTAGTTGTTTAATACTTTTTAATGCTGGTACTGTAAATAAAATGGTTTTCTTGATTTCTTTCTCTTCTAGTTCATTATTTGCATATAGAAACACAGTAGAGTTTTGTGTGTTAGTTTTGCAGCCTGCTACTTTAGTTTACTCATCATTTGTCCTAATAGTTAGTCAGTGTATGTTATTATATCATCTGTAAACAGTGACAGTTTTCCTTCTTTTCCTATTTGAATTCCTTTTACATATTTCCCTTGCCTAAGTGCTCTAGCTATTATAAGTGAGAGTGGACATTTCTGTCATGTTACTTTATAGAGAAAAAGCTTTCAGTTTCTCACCATTGAGTATGATGCTAGCTGTGGGTGTGGCACATAAGAGCTTTACTGTGTTGAGCGATGTTCTTCTGTCCCCATTTACTAAGAGTTTTTATAATAAATGGATGCTGAATATAAACATAATTAAATATTGAAAGGTCACATTAATGTTTGCCATGTTTGACATGATTTATTTATTTTTCATAATACACAGATTTTTACTCAGAAGACTGTCTTAATTGTAAAAGTAAGATCATAGTAGGAAAATAGTCATGAGAAACGAAACACAGGGTACAAAAGAACTACCATTGACTAGTAAAGGTATGAAAAGTGTTTAACCTCAGAAGTAAACTTAAGAAAAAACAGTAAGCTGCTACACCTTTCAGTTGTATTTAGATTGGTAGTGACCCATGGGGTTTTATGTCTTTTAAGATACATTGATGTACTGTAAATCAGAGTGGAAACTGGTGTAACTTTTAGAGAGTACAACTGTGTTACAGTTACTGGCTGAATTGATACACCAGTTCTACTTCTAGGAAATTATTCTAAATACATTGTTACCAGTAAATATAGACGGCTGAATTACAAATACCTTCATTAAAATATTACATGCAGTAATGAAAAAAGATAACATGCCTATTAATAAATATTAGCTAAATCATGATCCATTTGTAATACTCTGTAGCGATTTAAGTAATAAATAAGTTGACATAAGTACTTATAATCCATACTAAGTGCCAGACAGGTTGAATGATTTTTGGATCATATCAGTTTCATATCTACAGCAGGAAATAGTAGACTTGATTAATGAGGAAGAGGAGACTACTAATACTCAATTCTGAAACAACCTTTAATTAACCTGAGTAGATTTTGTGATGTAGGATAGTTACGTAGGAACAACTGAGAAAAAAAATATAATTTGTATATCAAATCCAAGGCACCATCAATTTGCATCAAAAAACTTCACCATTTTCTGTATTTCTAAGAAAGAATAAATGTACTGCCAGTTAAATATTACTGAGGTGTTGCAGATTGTAAGATACATCTTAATACCCACAATTTTTGAATCAATGAAGTATAAGCTAGTGAAGACAGAGAGAGAACAAAATAACAATGAAGAGAGATGAAGTTAGAACAGAATTTTTTCCACACATTTTTTAGTGAGATGATTCTCAGTGTCAGAATTGCAAGCGATGTAAGATGTGCTGTCTTGTTTGTACATTGTGTCTCTCGTGTTACAGCCTTTTCATGAATTTTTGCTGTAATTTAGTTGATTTTCTGTAGCATGTGTTGTTTTTTCTAGTTTGCAATGGATTTTGGATAAACAAGATCTGTTGAAGGAACGCCAAAAGGACTTAAAATTTCTCTCAGAAGAAGAGTATTGGAAATTACAAATATTTTTTACAAATGGTAAGACTTTTTCTAACTGGTCAAAATGTTAGTTTTCTCTAAATTGAAATGTTTTTATACAGTAATTTGTGATAAGCTGTTTTACTCCCTACTTAATGTTCTAATTTATACATTATTCTTTTTATAATTTATATTGATTTAGTTTTCAAGTGATCTAAATTTTGTTTATCTACATGTCAGAAATAACTCAAGACAATTTGAAAGTGTTCATTAATCTAAGTTTTTATAATCCATTATTAAGCTCAATTTAAGATTGCTAAAGCAAAGTATTTTGAGGATACATGATTCTTTTTTATTGGCCATTTTATTGGCCTTTTTTACAAGTTCTCCTTAGATGGAAAGGAATTTGGCTTTGTGACATCTTTCTATTCACTTTTCTGCTAACCTCTTTATTGTAAACAACAGATGTTTTGATAAACTTTAAAAAGCAGTAGTTATAATAATGGTTAGCTAATTTTTTTTTTTTTTTTGCATTTGTTCTAAAGATAATATAAAAGCATTGACAATACTTGGGAGAAAACACTTACTGCACAGATAGTATTTGCAATGGAGCAGTTTCTATTTTTTTGTCGTCGTTTATGCATGTCTGTATATTTTTTTAATCCTAGTGTAAGATCACTTGTGATGCAAGTAGATCATGTATAGGTTTTTCTCTGTTAAAAGTGATAGTCATGATTTAACCACGTAGACATTATTGTTTAATGTTAATATTAACAATGATACCAGAATATACATTTAAAATTTTATTATTTTTCTTTTAGTTATCCAAGCATTAGGTGAACACCTTAAATTAAGACAACAAGTTATTGCCACTGCTACGGTCTATTTCAAGAGATTCTATGCCAGGTAGAATTGTTTTATTTTGGGAATATGATACTTGTTTGCAACTATCTAATGTTGATGAAACATTGTTACCATAGAGTTATCATGATTTTGAGTAGAGTTTTCTATTCAGATGACATTTTTGTTCTATCATATTTTAGGTATTCTCTGAAAAGTATAGATCCTGTATTAATGGCTCCTACATGTGTGTTTTTAGCATCCAAAGTAGAGGTATGTGATAATTTTCTGCTTTATCTGTGTAAAAATAGTAACAAGGTGGTGATGTTTGCAAAATTTGAAATTTGTAACAAATCAAAAAGTGTATACATATCTTTTATATATTCATCTAGCACTTATATAGCCCTTACTGTATACTAAGTACTAATCCAAGTCCTTTTACAACTTTAACTGACTTAATCTTCATAGCTAACTATGGGATATACAGTAGTCATATCCTTGTTTTATAAATGAGCACAGAGAGTTTTTGACTACTTTGCTCTGTTGCCTTTAAGACATTTGTTTGACCAGAAGTAGTGATTTTCATAAGTGTTACGCACTATAACCTCTGAATATCCTCCTCTTCTACTCCTAATGTTCTTAATTTCTTCTCTCCATGTTTCTGATGATTGGCTGCCTTTGGTACAGGCGAGCAAGATGGGAAGGAAAAGATTGGGGTGACTCTAACTCTGTAGATTCTTATGAGGAATGCTTAGGCAGTGAGGGTGGAGACATTAGGTGAGAGAAAGTGAAGACAGATGTGAACTTGCAGCTGAGACCAAATCTCTGCTCACCTTCTTTACCTGTTCACGATTTTTGAGAGTATTTTTGTATTGTTTCTATTTTTAGATAGCCTTAGAATAATGACTGTATTTTTGAATATTGAAAATAACTTTATCCTAACATTTACATTTATTTTAGTACTTAATTTGGTTTAATTTTGTTTTATCTACTGTATGGGATTATTTATGACATCTTTTCCAATTATCTGATAAGCGTTGACAGCTTTAGAAATAGTATTAAGACAAACTGTCTATGAGTTCAAACTTTCCTGATTGTAAGTGGTAGTTTGAGCAGGTGGAACCAGTTTTGATGGAAAGGAAAGTTTATGAAAGCCCTGTAGTATGCAGAGTATGTAGTAGTTTTCAAATAACACCATTTAATTTTATGTATCTTACAACCAGTGTGAAAAACCAAGCCAAAATCTTTATATATTTTTACTCTTAGATTAAGTTGAATATCAGTTTGTCTTATGAGTTATATATCTTTTGCTGTGTGTTTTATTGAGTAGGACCTAAATTTATGATTTGCTGAAAGACTATTTCACTGTAAGAAGTTTGAATAAAGTTATTCTTGGGGGGAAGTACCCTTTGATATTTAGTTCACTGCATTATTTCTCTTTCATGACCAGATCTTTTTGTCCATTTGTGTGGGAACTGTATGGAAATGGGATTTAGAGATGATACTTTATGCCTCAAGTAGGTAGAAGATGAACAGACTGTAAGCATGGAAAGAATGGGAATCGCTGGTTTGACTAGGCCTCAGAATTCTTAGTTTAATATATCCCTGATCCATCCACTTTTCTTTCTCTAGGAGTTTGGAGTAGTCTCAAATACAAGATTGATTTCTGCTGCTACTTCTGTATGTAAGTGTGAATAAGTATTTCCTATTTTAAGGATGTAATTCTAAAAATAGCTTTAGAAGACAGCTTTTTCTCAGCTTATGAAACCTGTGAAAGATTAGTTTGGCTTATTAAATCTTTTAAGGTCACCTTTATGGCTAGAATTAAATTGCAGACTTTAAAAATCATTATAGTATTAGCTCTAAAACAATAGTTTTGATGCGAAAAATGAATAGTGGCTATTTAAGAGTACAGTGAAAAAAAGATGGGGTTAAACTATCTGGGAGTCACATGACAGTAAAGGAAATGACATTTAAAATAGTAATTGTAAACTGAGTGTGGTGGGGTGCACCTGTAGTCCAAGCGTTGGGAGGCAAGCGGACTGGGATCGCTTGAGTTCACAGGTTCGAGACTAATCCAGGCAACATAGCGAGACCTAGTCTCGAAAAAGCAGCTGGGCATGGTGGCGGGTGCCTGTAATCCCAGCTACCTGGGAAGCTGAGACTGGGGATTGCTTGTGTTCATGGGATTGGAACTACCCCAGGCAACATAGCTAGGCCTAGCCTCAAAATAAATAAATAAATAAATAAGCAAATAAATTAGTAATTGTAAATTACACAAAGTATTAAACTATTAACATACTTATGTTTCATCTTTAAATGTCAGGCAAAAGGTTATCGCCTAACAAGATAATTCAGATGTTTATTTTTAATGCTGTTATATTGACAGAGGAAGTAGAAGAAGGCCTTTTTGAGCAAGACTGACTAATTTTCATATTTTGAGTCATGCTTTCTGAAGATTATGATAAGCTAATTCAATCTCTTCTGTACTGTGTCTTTTAAGTATAGAAGAATAGTCATCAGTTTTATCTTGGAATTTCATATTCCGAATATATCACGTTGTTGAGAGTATTGAATTGCTACTAGGAAATTGAATTATTAAAGTTATTGAAAACAGCTGGAAGGAATCTGTAGGAATGATAAGAGTTCTCATCTCCGAGTAGTAGATTATGAGTGCCTTCTTTTCTCCTTTTTTTAAATTGATTACACACATATATGTATATATAACATCGTTGTGTGCTCTGAAGTTCTTCCACCATGTCACTCTCAAACCGTCATCCTGAACCCTTGTGCTCATCCTTCTTTTGACTTCATCCTCCCATACCCTCCCTTGCTGTATGCTTTTTAGTTCTGTTGTCAGTTTGTTAGTTTTAACTTTTTTCTTGTCCTTTTGTTTGTTTTCCCTATATCCCACATATGAGACCACTTGGTATTTATCTTTTTCTTTCTGGCTTATTTCTGCTAGCCTGCTTTCTTCTAGCTGCATTCATGTGCCTTATTTTCTTTCTTTTTTTTTTTTTTTTTGAGTCTAGGTCTCGCTATTTTTGCCCATGGAAGGCAGGCTCACGTTGCCGGGGGTACCACAGACTCAAGCAACCCCCAGCCTCAGCTTCCCAGATAGCTGGGATCACAGGTGCATACCACCACACTCAGCTATATTTTTTTGGAACTAGGTCTCGCTACGTGCCCCTGCCAGGACTCAAACTGCTATCCCTGGCCCCGGTTTCCTAGGCTGCCGCTTACAGGCATGCGCCACCATGCTCGGCCTTGCCTTATTTTTTTAAGTCAGTCATCATTTTTCAAGTTTTTTTAAGCTACAGTTTTTGGTGTTTTTTTTTTTTTTTAAGTGAAATACATATCACTAAGATTTGTCTGTTTTACATGGAGAGGCTTAAAAGTATATTCAAAGCAGTTTTTGGTTACCAATGAATAGGAAACCTATAATAGAGTAGTTTATTTCATGCATTTTATTACAAGAAGACCTAGGCCACTTAGATTTCAAATTTCAAAACTTTGCTGCTTTCTGTGTGATAGATTGAACAATGTAACCTCTTTGTGTCATTTTACTCATCATCAAGATGACAATATTCATGGGATTTTTGTGAAGATCACATGAATTACTGGTCTAATCAGGGTATCAGCGCACTAATTTCTCCTGAGTCCTTTCTCCCTATCTTAGGATGGCTGCCTTCTTGCTGTCTTTTCATGTGGCTCTGTCTCTGTGGGTGTGTGCCTCTACTTCCTTTTTATATAATTGGTTTAGAATTAGGGTCCAATACTTAGAACTTCATTTAACTGTAGTTAGTTACTTGCAGTCACACTGGGGCTCAGTTGGGTGGAGGGTTAGGGCTCAAACCTGAATGGGGAGCAGGCACATTTAGTCCATAATGTTCAGTGAACTTTGATGACAGCTTTCGAGAAGAATATCACCAGAAAACTTTATACAGGATGTCATGGTAGATACAAAGGTAAACACAAAGTGTTTAAGGATAAGAAAATAAAATAAATATATCAATGCAAAAGAAAAGAGGTGGCATAAGAGAGAACACAGTGAATGTGTTTGAGTAGGAAAATATTATATTCTAGATGAGTATAGAAAGACTTAAATAGAATTTGGTGAAGAATGATATAATTTAATCTTGGAGAAAAATAGTGTAGGACCACTGAGCAGTTTAGTCGACTATAGGGAAAACATTGATGAGTTGTATGCAGTGATCGGTGAGTAGGGAAATCATGAGTAAAACCCTGCCTACATAAGGCCAGAAAATAGGCCTCTATTGAGGAATCTGTTCATTCTGTTAACTTTCAATGCATTATTTTTCAACATGAAGGTGATGCCAGACTTAAGAATTAGGAAGACAAATGTGGCAAAATCATAAAAGACAAATTGGAGGAAAGTGTCTATTAAAGTAGACAATTTTTAAGTTTTTTCGCAACACAGCATGGATGAACCAGATGAAATTAGCGATTTCACCGAATAACTGAAATCAGCCAATCACAGCTGTAAATACGACATGATTCCACTTTTCCTTGGTACATAGAGTAATCAGCTTGCTAAAGATGAAAGAACTGGTGACTGCCAGACCCATAAGCGAGGGGGAAATGAAAGTTATTGTTTAATGCGTAAGAAATTTTATGTTTGCAAGATGCTAAGAGTTCTGGAGATACAGACAGTGGTGACAGTTGAACAATGTAATGTACATAATGCTACTCAGCTGTATACTTAAAAATGATTAAAGATTGTAGATTTCATACATTGAGTAATCTAGGTGAGCACTGTGAAGCCTTATTAAAATAATGTTTTGAGGAGAACAAGCAAGCTAGACTAAATGGCAGCAGAACGTTCGAGAAAGAATTTTTAAAAAGTCAGAAATGATTTCTGAGGTTTCGTGCCTGGGCATTGGGGAGGGTGAAGGTGGTACCAGAAGAGGGTAAGTTGTTCAGAAGAGATGAAATGTAATCTAGGACATTGTAAGTGTATCAGTAGAATGTTGTTTTAGAAATATGAAGCCAGCGATAAAATGTGGTTGGCAAATTTTAGCAATGAGTTAGCATTGCATACTGTCTTGTGTATTGAAGAGAGAATACAGATTTTTGGGTTTGTGATACTTGAGAATGGTGTAATGTAGTATAATTAGACACTGTGAGATGTGCCTAGAAGTCAGACTGCAAAGAATGAAGAAATGGGTAGGTGCTGAAAAAAAGAGAATCTAACTACATATATGAAACAACCTGAGTGAAGGGGGAATGCTGACCTATGCTACTTTGGGAATGAGTGTATTCTATATGACCAAAGGCAAAAAGAATTGCCCGTAAGCACTATTTTAGTTGTTTTACATTTATTTATTTATTTGTTTGTTTGTTT
>PVHY01033502.1:0-11084 GCA_004024945.1 Uropsilus gracilis
TGTATACTGTGGTCAAAGTTAGGTGACTGTGGACTCTTCTCTCTCAAAATATCTTTCTTTTTTTATTTCTTTTTTTTTTTTTTGAGACTAGGTCTCGCTATTTTTGCCCATGGAACTGTAGGCTCACTTTGCATGGGGCACCACAGACTCAAGCGGTCCCCAGCCTCAGCTTCCCAGGTAGCTGGGATTACAGGCATGTACCACCTAGCCCTAGCCGCTTCATAGGCTGAAGCTTACAGGCACACACCACCATGCCTGGCTCTCTCAAAATATCTTAATTGAACATCATATTTCATACTGTAGTTGACCACAAGTACCTGAAACCATGGAAGAGAGACCATGGACAAGGGATACTACTGTTGTAACTAAACTGGAGAAAGTGAATAAAAAAGAAATCATTGTTTCTAAACCCATAATCCTACCAGCCAGAGAAAACCACAGATTCCTTTTTGGCTTATAACCTTTAGTTCCCTTTTTGTATGCAAATATTGATGAAGGGTTTTTTTTTTTTGTTTTTTTGTTTTTTTTTGGTTTTTTGTTTTTTTTGAGACTAGGTCTCGCTATTTTTGCCCATGGAACCTCAGGCTCTCGTTGCCTGGGGTTCCACAGACTCAAGAAATCCCCAGCCTCAGCTTCCCAGGTAGCCGGGATTACAGGCGTGCACCACCACACCCAGCTATTTTTTGGCAACTAGGTCTCGCTACATGCCCCACATGGGACTCAAACCGTGATCCCTGGCCCCAGCCGCTTCATAGGCTGAAGCTTATAGGCACGAGCCACCGTGCCCGGCCAGATGATGAAGATCTTTTTAACCAAAAAAAGAAAAGCACTTTATACATGCATTTTATAACCTGCTTTAAAAGAAATTTAGAGTAAACTATTATCATTTTCCCTAAATGCCATCATTTTTAATGTCTCAGAATTCTTAGAGGTGACTATCGCATTATGTATCGCCATTTCAACTGATGCTGTACACGTGGACTCCATTCCTCTTTTAGCCAGAATGATGGATGCTATAGGGAGCCTTTTGTAGGCACGCTGTCCTCCGCATTTAGATGAGTTTAGTCTGTTTTCCAATTGAAATAAGTGTACAGGAGGAGGATATCGTCATAACACTTAAATGAACAGTCATGGAAGCGTATTACTGCCTCGTTTGTTTTTTTCACTACTTCTCGTGGTTTGTGGCTTATTTTCTCCAAAATCCACAGTGTAGTGTCATAAGTTGGTCTTCATAGCATTTTGCCACATTGACTTTCCATTCCAAATGTACTGAATTTTCATGCTTATTCGGCAGTAGCATTAGCACCACTGCTTTGAACATTTTGGTGGAATTGTTTTTTTCATTTTGGTGGAATTTTATAATTTTTTAAATTATAGGGCATAAAATTTTAACAGCAATGAATCACCAGACTCATTGATGTTCTGATACCAACCCACGCTTCATATTGAGGAAGGCAGGTGGGGCCTTCTGTTTATCAGCTAAAGTTCACCATCCCTATGTCCCTAGTGGGAACACTAAGTGAACGGCTTATGGTTCACTTCACAGACTGGCAGTGAGATTAAGAAACTCTTCATGAATTGTTTGATGAGGGAGTTTCATTGTTTCAAAATTTGCCCATAAATCTGAATTTTACTATTATGTTTTTGCTCTAGTATTTTTCAGATTTCATATAGTTCAAAAACATTTTATAGGTGTGATTTCGTAGTTTTCTTAGTTCACAAGGATGGAGTCCTAGGTGAAAGACTTCCTGGGAGCCCCAATTCTAGACTCCTCGGCCAGTGCTCCAACCCCTAGCCACAGTGTTAATTGACAAGTTCCTGGAGGTTCTGATCGGGAAGAAGCTGGGTTGTGGTCGATGGGATATTCTGGCAAAGAGAGGGAGTTTCCTGTCTAGTACCTCAGAATTTCTCTCTTTGTTTCTTTCAGGCCCGCCTCTATAGCCTGCAGTCTGACCCGGCAACCTACTGCAATGAACCAGATGGTAAGGAGGTCGGGGAGCTGGCAGGAGAGGTTAAACAGGGCAATCTGGGCTATTATTCTGTTTGTCCCAGTGGTCAGGTAACCCCTGTTAGAGGGGAGGACCTAGTATGTGCTTTACACCTGGTGGAATGCTGATGAGTCCTTCCCTCTCTAAACTTGGGCTGACTTCATCCTGGTCTCAGAGGCTTTGCTCTTCTGGCCCCTTATCCTCAGCTTCACCTTGCTTCCAGCCCTGCTACCCTGCCTGCTTTGCCCTCCACACCTATTTGCTAGTCAAATGAGTCAAAACCCTAACCCTCTGTCTAGACTGCCATGAACTTGCTCTTAGGAGAAAAACAGGAAATGTTGCTAAAAAAGAGACAGTAGACAGTTTAGTTACTGCACTCAGAAAGATGGGGCCAGTGAGAACTCAGAGGGCTGCCACCCAACCCAACCAGGAAACCAAGGGTGTGACTCTTGAATCAAGTTTTTAAGGATGAATTAGAAGTAAATTAATTTTACTTTTAGAAATAAGGATGATGTTGAAGCAAAAGCAATAGGCCATCTGAAGCTCCCAAAAGAATAGGGAGCCCCTAGCCATCTGAGAGTCTGGGTGAAATGGTTTGTATGAGGGGTGGGGGTCACATTGGAAGGGCTGTGAGTGCCAGGTTTAATGGCTTGAATTCTGTCCTAAAAGACTCAGGTTCTCTTAGTCACAAAAGCCTTAAAAAAGCTGGTGTGGTGACATGCGCCTATAATCCAAGTGTTGGGACACAAGAGGACAGGAATCGCTTGAGTTCACAGGTTCGAGACTACCCCAGGCAACACAGTGAGACCTGGTTCTCGAAAAAAACAACCGGGCGTGGGGTAGGCACCTGTAATCCCAGCTACCGGGAGGCTGAGACTGGGGATCGCTTGAGTCCACAGAATTGGGACTATCCTGGGCAACCTAGTGAGACCAAGTTTAAAAAAAAAATCTTTTAAAGCCTTCCTTTAGAGATCAATTGAAAGGTTTTGCGACCTGAAGTGACCGGATTTTACATGACCAGAGAACTCTTGGGCAGGTTTGAGGGATGAAATAAACACAGGAAACAGTTAGGAGGCTGGGTGGCACTCTCCATACCTGAGATAGGGCCAGGAGCTAGGAAGACACATGTACTGAAGAGAAAGGTGTGCATATTGAGAAACACAGGACATGGGTCCAGTGAGACTGATGAAGCAGGAGTCTAGAATGGCCCCAGCTTTCTAGTGGGTAACCAATTGGCCAGTTGGGGAGGAACTGTTCTGGGCTTTTGCAGATGTCAGGGGGTGTGTCCAGGGGACACCCCAGTTACCAGGAATTATCAGTAGGAAAAGAAGGCTGAAACTTGTGGTTCAGTGGAAGTTTTCTTATGGGAGAAAACAAAAAAGAAAGGGAAGGAAAAAGAGAACCCACTGAATACTCTGAAAGAACTGGAGGAGCAGGAGAAGCCAGGAGAAAAGAGGGCTTCCAGAGGGAGGCAGTGGCCCCCAGGGACAAAGTGTTGGGATGATCACAAGAGGAAGGAAGTTGAACTCACCAGTAACCTAAGAACAGCTCTCAGAAAGGAGGAGATTCAGGAGCCCAGTGCAGCAGGCGCAGGAGGAAATGGAGACTGCAGCTAGTGTGGATATTGCTTAAGTGCCATGCCCTGAATCACTGAGACCCACCCACCCCTTCATCTTGCCCTGCATTCCCTTGAGCCAAATGGTTTTGAAAGAAATGTTAGGTCCAGCCAGGCGTGGTGGTGCGCACCTGTAATCCCAGCTATTTGGGAGGCAGAGGCTAGGAATCACTTGAGTCTGTGGGTTTGAGACTACCCTGAGTAACATAGGAAGACCTAGTCTCAAAAAAAAAAATAGCCGGACATGGTGGCACACACCTATAATCCAAGGAGGTCAGGGATCACTTGAATTCACGGGTTCGAGACAACCCCGGGCAACGTAGCGAGACCTGGTCTCAAAAATAACAGCCGGATGCGGTGGTGGGCTCCTGTAATGCCAGCTACCTGGGAGGCTGAGGCTGGGGATCACTTGAGTCTTTAGGATTGGGACTACCCCGGGCAGCATAGTGAGACCTATTCTAAAAAAAAAAAAAAAAGAAGAAGTTTAAAAAAAAGAAATGCTAAGTCCTTCTCTTTGTCCATGTATAAGCTTAGATGTGTTTTATTTTCCCTACACTCAGGGAAGTGACCGTCAGTGTCTGTCCCTCTGCAGGGCCCCCGGAATTATTTGACGCCTGGCTTTCCCAGTTCTGCTTGGAGGAGAAGAAGGGAGAGATCTCAGAGCTCCTTGTGGGCAGCCCCTCCATCCGGGCACTCTACACTAAGATGGTGAGGGCCCAGCTGACAGAACCTCAGCAACTCCAGGCTTGAGGTGTGGGGAGTTGGGAGTGACATGGCGGAGTCATTGCAGTCATCTGGCTCAGAGAGCAGTGGAGATCCTGTAGAGCCAGAGGCCAAGTTCTGAGCCAAGAATCTGCGTGGGGGAAGCTAATTACTAGATTGCTGGCAGTAGTGGTGGGACATGGATGGGCCAGCATAGCCTATGGACCGGGAAGATGGATCTGGGGGTGGGGCAAGGAGCATACAAGTGTGTGCTGAGAATCACTGTTGAGCCACTTAACCATCTGAGATCTGGAGTGGCCCAAAGCAGGATGATAAGCTGGGGATGCTGACACCACACAACCACTTGCAGAGGTCTCATCTCTGCTGTCTCCTCTTTCCAGGTCCCAGCAGCTGTATCCCATTCAGAATTCTGGCATCGGTATTTCTATAAAGTCCATCAACTTGAGCAGGTATGCTAGCCCAACCTGGGGAGCTACTCCTCTCAGCTCTGGGGAATCTGAGCTTTCCAGATCTGCTACTCCAACTCAGCTAGGCGCAGTGTGTTAGTGCCACCTACACGAGATAAAACTGTCTTTTTAAGTGCTTGTATGCTCAACCTATACTAAGAGCTTAATGTGTCCTTACCATATGTATCACACATAGTCCTTACCACAGCCCCAAGATCTCTCTTCTATGCATGAGACAGGTAAGTCAAAGAAAAGTTCAGTGCCTTGCCCAGGCTAGATTTTGTTGAGAGTAATAGGGGTATAAGTTACCAAAAATTCTGGGGTCAGGCCAGGGTCAGGGAAGGGGTGCACTGATTATCTTGGCCATCTCCCCACACTCAGGAACAGGCCCGGAGGGATGCCCTGAAGCAACGGGCAGAGCAGAGCATCTCTGAAGAGCCTGGCTGGGAGGAGGAAGAAGGTAAGAGTTTTGAGAGGTGGTGGGCAAGTAACTGGGCCCGCCAGTGGCAAACCGTGTGAGCCATTCTCAGAAGCCAGTAGAGACTCAGCACTCCAGGGGAAAGTAGGGAATGAGTCCAGGGTTTGTACTAAAAACAGGCTGAGCTGACAAGGGGATGCTTCCCAAGACCATGAGATGCCAGGTGTAAGCACAGACATAGAGTGTCAGTTGCAGCAGGTTCCTCTGCCAGCCCAGGGCCAGCTACCCCGCACTCTCTGGGTGCTCATTAAAACTCCAGATTCCCTGTCCCACTTTCTGAGTGAGTAAGATTCTGTAGGGATGTGACCAAATCTATACTTTTAACAAACTCCCCTGGTCTGTTAATGCCCAGCCAGATTTACTGAGCTCTGGGTTAGGAAGCTGAGCATCTTCTTCCCCGATCTGCTGTCCTCGCTCAGCTTGGTTCAGTGTGTCGGTGCCACCTACACAGGATAGTATTAACGTTTTTAAATGCTTGTATGCCTGACCTGTACTAAGAGCTTTACGTGTCCTTACCACAGCCCCAAGACCATCTTGTATGTGTGAGACAGGCATGCTAAAGGAAAATTCAGTGCCTGCACTTGCAGTGTGGCAGAACTGTCTGGCTTTCAGATCTTCACTTTCTAATCTTATTTTGGCCAGTGTTGCCAGAAGCCATGTGCCCACTAGCAGTGTCAGGCCCCAGGGGTAAGAGAGACTTTGACCAAGAGGGAGTATCTGCTGAAAAACCATGAGGAGGGATGAGGAGGTGGCACTCTTTAGCCTTGTGCAGAATCAACTTTGGCAGGAATCTGGCATTACTCTTCAGAGAACTCCAAGGTGGTCCTGGGCTGACCACCACACGTGACTCTTTCCCCTCTCTCTACAGAGGAGCCTGTGGGCGTTTCACCCACATCTCCAAGAGAGGCAAAGGTTCCTATCGCCAAAGCTTCCACATCCCTTGAAGGAGAACCTGACTCCCAGAGCCCCTGTGAAGAAAATCTGGTGGCTCAAGCGGAGCCTCCAACAGAGGTGACTCCATCAGAGAGCAGCGAGAGCGTCTCCCTCGTCACACAGGTTGCCAGACCTGCCGCTGCACCTGAGGCACCAGTGCTGTCCAAGGACCTGTCCCAAAAGCTTCTTGAGGCATCTTTGGAGGAACAAGATCTGGCTGAGGATGTGGGCGAGACTGGACCCCCACCGTCAACTCAGTCCAAACCCCACACTCCTGCTGGCCGCCCCAGTGGCCCAGAGCCCAGGCCTCCAGCCAGAGTAGAGACTCTGAGGGATGAGGTGCTCACAGACTTACGGGTGTTTGAGCTGAACTCAGACAGTGGAAAGTCTACACCCTCCAACAATGGAAAGAAAGGTAAGATGAGCCCAAAGCCCAGGGAACATGTTGCGTGTAGAGCAAACAGGAGGTGCCACCTCAGCAGGCACCCTTTTCTCCTGTCCCAAGGGAGGCTTCAGGAGCAGGTGCCCTACATTTGTGATCCTTGTGATGTTGCGTGCTGTATATCAAATGTTTATATTCTCTGAAACAAGGATGCACCTCATGGTCGTGGGGATCTTAGATTCAACAAAATAAGATCCTGTGCTAATTGTATCGATAATTGCACTTAATTTCTCGCATCTCATCACGCACTGAGGTTTGTATTATATTACTGTCTTCATTTTACAGCAAGTGAGGCTCAGAAATGTTGAGTA
The DNA here is from genome assembly GCA_004024945.1 of Uropsilus gracilis. NCBI lineage: Eukaryota > Metazoa > Chordata > Mammalia > Eulipotyphla > Talpidae > Uropsilus > Uropsilus gracilis. The sequence goes on from PVHY01033502.1 coordinate 6,937, forward strand.
ACTCGCTCAAATGGATGTGGCTGGAAGAGGCAAGGCCCAAGTTTGCTGGCTTAAAGGCCATGCCTTAACTGCCACATCATCAGTTTCTGTCCTTTGGACACTTCAGCCTTACCTTGGGGTGGATATCCCTATGACATTGATGTCAAGGGTCTTCTCCCCTGAGAGACTCAGGAAAATCATTTAGTTTTTCTAGCTTTCTTCATTATTGTGAAATACATAAACAGAACTTTGCTGTTTGAAGATAAAGAAGTGAACTCTGTTGACTTGCTGACTCAGTATTAGAACTTTAGTTTCTTATCTGTGTTCTGAATTCTATACTGGAGACCCTGACTTTATGTCAGAGGGGAACCTCTCTAACTCCTGGAGTTCAAGGGTAGTCGTAGCACTGATGGCACTCTTTTTTTTTTTTTGAGACTAGGTCTCGCTATTTTTGCCCATGGAACCGCAGGCTCACATTGCCCGGGGTACCACAGACTCAAGCAATCCCCAGCCTCAGCTTCCCAGATAGCTGGGATTACAGGCATGCACCACCACGCCCGGCTATTTTTTTGTTGCCCCGAGTAGGACTTGAACCGTGATCCCTAGCCCCAGCTACTTCCTAGACTGAAGCTTACAGGCACGCACTACCGTGCCCGGCTTAGCACTGATGGTTCTTTTTAGCCACATTGAAAACACCTTTCCAGAGACAGTTGATTGTCAGCAAGACCCCCTCAACAGCCCCCTGCCCTATCTATGAAACACATGGTGCCAGTCAGCCACAAGGCTCGCCTAGCAAGTGAACTGCTGGGCAGTCAGGAACTGGTGGGGGGAACTGGTGGATGGGGACTGACCCCACACCTACCCTACCCTGCTTCCTAATGGGAACTGGGCGTCTCCAGTTTACAACATAGCACTTTCCTTCTGTGATTCAGTGAGGTCATCCATTGAGCTCCTACCTGCTCTTTATGAGACACTGAGGAGGGAGGGGCAAAAGCCGCAGCCTCTATGATGAAGCACAAGGTACGGGAGGTGCTTGGCAGCCGAGTTCAGACAAAGGAGGGATTTCCCGGCACCTTGGAGGGCTTCTCTGAGGAGCTAGGCGTTGTCTAGGAGAGTTGGAGAGTTTGGGCAGCTGCAGGGGAGTGATAGTCCAGGCTGAGAGCACCTGCAAAGTCCAAGTAGCAAAGGTGATGGGGCACATTTTAGGGGTGGTGACCAGAGCGCGCTTTATCTCCCAGGAGAGGGGGGGAGAAGGGGGATGGGTTGACTCAGAAATAGAACTTAATTTGAAATCTTAAACTGGATTCCGAAGATTGGGCATGGTAGCATAAAGCAGTTGGGCATGGTAACACAGGGCTAAGGCCCTGGAGGTCAGCTGCTTGGGGTTTAAATCCCTTCATCAGCCATTCGGAAAAGTCGCCAGTCTTTTCTAAGCGGCAGCACTGACTCTGCAAATTGAAAGTCACTTTGCAGTAGGCTTCACCGAGGAAGAAGTCAGAGTAGAGCCCTGCTTTGGGGGGATGGTGGTGGGAGAGGTGCTGCTCCCTGAGCACTTGCTGCATGCCTGCACAGCTACAAGCACCCGATGTGCCCGTCACTCAGTCCTCACAACAGTCCTCTGAGACCTGTGGAACTTTTCCCCCACTTCCTCACTGGTAGGGAACTCAGGTCATCCACCTAGCCAGTAAGTATTCAGAAAAGTTTGATGGGCCTTCGGAGAATGCACCTTACAGACGGTGTGGGGTTGCTGGGGCTCTTTTGAGTTGATGTTCATGCATTTTGAGGTAGTCCAGTCAGCTTTGTTGGACTTCTCTTCTGTCACATTCAGATACTCAGGAGCAGGCAGAGTAGAGGAGAGTTGGATTTATTCAGAGTTTAAGTTTAGATGAAGCTGGTGGAGGAAAAAGAAGAAAGTCCACGACTTAATGGGTTCTGAGGAGGGAATGACAGGGAAAACGGTTGGAGGCGTAAAGAACTCTAGGTTCCACTTGGAAACGGGCTGTGAGAGAGGCAATTGGGAAAAATGGGTGGTGGTTGGAACCTGGACAGACAAAGTGATGTGGGAGAGATTAAGCGTCAGCTCTTAACCGCTTTCTGCTAATCTGCCTTTGCTGTGAGTCAGGGGACACAGAAATAGAGCTGGGGCTGGGCATTCAAGGCAGAAGACCCACCAGAAGTAGTTGTGGTCACATAGCAGGGGGAAGCCGGGGTCTTGGATTAGGGTGGGGCGGTGGGAACAAAGTGGAAGGAGTTCATCTTAAAAGGAAGCATACCTACTTGAAGACAGCCAACTCTCAAGCCGGGCACAGTGGCACATGCCTGTAAACGACAGCCTATGGAGTCACGACTGGGTCTGGGGATAGCAGTTCAAGACCCGCCCAGGGTAACACAACGAGACCTAGTCCCCAAAAAAATAGCTGGGCATGATGGTGCGTGCCTGTAATCCCAGCTACCTGGGAAGCTGAGGCTGGGGATTGCTTGAGTCCGTGGTACCCTGGGCAACGTGAACCTGTGGTTCCACGGGCAAAAATAACGAGACCTAGTCTCAAAAGAAAAAAAAGAGCAATGCTCTTACTCTTGCCACACCTCGAATGGCAGGGGCCTTGGTCTCCGGGCCCGGCAGGGTCTTTAGGGGTGGTCTCACTCACGGGTACTCCAGGACAATCCCTGTCGTTGCAGAGCTGTTTCCCTCCTGCATTTTGTTCCAGGATCTGTTTGATCTGAGACTGGACTTAGCCTGTGCAGGTTAGCCTCCACGGCGAGACAAGAGAGGAGATGAGGACCGGGAGGAGCCCTAGCTTAAGGCCGTAATAGTGACTAACACCTGGGAGTTGCTTTTGTCTCCCATTTCTTCTCTGGAGTGGAGAGATCCAGTTCAACAGAGTAGAATGAACTGTGAGTGACAGCTGCAGTCAGTAGTCACATAAGCACCTTGTGAGGGCATACATTGCTGCGGAGGGCAGTTCTCTGCCTCCTGTGTGTTGTGATCTTATCACTTGCCTTGCATGATGGGATAGGATGGTGGGAGGAGTCAGGTAACAGAAAAGCCCACATTCTTCACTCTGCCACTCAAAGCCTTTATTGCCTCTTCTGTAAATTTGGCGTCTGTATCCTCTTCACAGGGTGTAGGCAGCATCCTCCAGAATGTTATCTGAAACTGTTTTCTCTCCCTGGAAGGGAAACCTTTCCAGGGAATGTCATAGCTAAAGCTTTGAAGTAAGGTCCATCAGCCAAGAGTCCAGCTTCTACTCACAGAAATCCTGTGCTGTCACCAAAGTGTCTGATGATAGCCCAGGGAGACTTTGAAGCAGAGTCAGAAGAACTGGGTCTTGGTTGCACACTTGGCCCTGATTTGCTGTGGGACCACATGGCAAATCCCTTCCTTCAAAGACCTTTGCTCCACTGGTGCGTTACAGGCACTTTATATTGTTTACTAATCTTAGACCTGCTGACTCTTGAGGGGATAGACAGGCAAGAATCAGCACCCTAATAAACTCTTTGGGTGGTTCTTTTGCAAAGAGGGTGGTTTTATCCATACCTTGAAGCCCAGAATATCCTTATACCTTGAAGCCCATAATAACTATAGTCAATAAGAGTATAGGGACTCACCCAGGTCCGCCTTGCTCTAGAGACTAGGCTCTTAACCAAACTCTGTGGGTAGCTGGGTGACTAGGGTGAAGGAACTGCAGAACCGCTGCGAAGGACCGTGGGGGTGGGCTTAGAGGGAAATCTCAGAAGCAGGAACCTGGTGAGGAACAGGCCAGATCAGAGAAACTCCAACAGTGCTACCCTTGGGAGATGAGAGGCCTACTCTTTATTTATTTATTTTTTTTAGACTGGGTCTTGCTGTTTTTGCCCATGGAACCGCAGGCCCACGTTGCCCAGGGTACCACAGATTCAAGCAATCCCCAGGCTCAGCTTCCCAGGTAGCTGGGATTACAGGTGCACGCCACCACACCCAGCTATTTTTTGGGGGACTAAGTCTCACTATGTTGCCCCGGGCAGGTCTTGAACTGCCATCCCCAGTCCCAGCCACACAGGGGCTTACTCTCCTTAAAGCCTAAAACAATAGCTACCACAAGCCGGGCATGGTGGCTCATGCTTGTAAGCTTCAGCCTATGAAGCGGCAGGGGCTAGGGATCGCGGTTCGAGTCCCGCCTGGGGCCCAT
>PVHY01033503.1:0-11082 GCA_004024945.1 Uropsilus gracilis
CTCAAGCCGCAGCAGGAAGACTGCGCCGGGAGGACGGTCAGCGGGCTCGGGGAGCTCGTCCATGCTCTGAGGCCAAGCCAGGGACACCACCGGGAGCCCTGTGCAAACCGGCCTGCCAACTGGGCGGCCCCCGGAGGCCTTACCCCAGGCGGCTTCGCTCAGCAAATGGGCTGGGAGGCCCCCACACGCCCGTGGCTGCTCTGGGGGCAGAGGGGGGGAGCAGAGAACGCCCCCACTCCTGCTCTCCGGGGACAACTGAAAGCACGAGGTAGATGCACCGAGAAGTCACGTGGTCTCAGAAGCTCCAGAACTAAAGCTGGAGACGGTGAAGTCCAGGTGCTCGGGGGGAGGCCAGGGGGAGGAGAGCCGGGGGCAGAGGCTTGTCCCCAAGGCCAGCCCTGGCCCCTTCCGCCCAGAAGGCCAGCGCAGCCAGGCTCTTAGCCGACGAGAAACAGCCCTTTTTGGAAATCAATCTTCATGCGCGCATTCGCAACCTAAGTGGCAGACGCCAAATAATGGACGTAACATCCTTTAAAAACGAACAGACCGGTGGTCACTCGGAGCGCAACCACGCTGTTCTCGGCTCCTGAGCGGCTGAGGAAAGGAAGAGACACAGAATCTCAGCATCCGTCAAATACACACCACGGGATCCGCCATGGTCGGGCGAAGAGACTCAAGTCTGTCTCTGAGCTGATGATAAGAAGGTGTCGCCCGGAGGAACCAGCATCATCATGAACCCAGCGCCTTACACACACACACCACATGCATGTACACGCGTGCACACATGCATGCACACAGGTGTGCACACAGAGACACACGTAGGCGCACAGTGGGTGCACACACACCTATACTCACAGGCATACACAGAGACATGCACAAGAGCATGCACATACACAAACACGCAGAGACACAGGCACACGGAGACACGCACACTCGGCAGGCACACACAGGGAAAGGCCTGCGTCCCCATCCTCATAAAGCTCCATATTTTAAGATTTATTTTATAGAAACAAATTACCTCCTAAGGCCTAATCCTGCAGATCAGGAAATTTGCGCATAAGCAGTAAATTGGGGTATAATTGTCCTGAGTGGGAGTGTGTCTTGATTAGGAGCACAGCGCAGAGCTGCTATAAAAGAACCCGCATTTTAGCACGCCATCAAGAAATAACAGTCATTTAACTTAAGTACGCCCCGCGATGGGGCTTTCGTGCCAAGCCTCCGGGAAAGGCCTGCCTCTCCCCAAGGGTGGTATTAACTTGGCACACACGGGCGTCTGTCCATGGCATTGCCCTGGATACGCTTGAGCTGGTGGAGGCGGAGGGCCCAGCTCCTGACCCTCCTGCCCCTGGGGGGTGGGAGGGTGTCAGCCTGTCACTACCCTACGGGATCAAATCCCAGGCCCTGGGCAGGAAGAGCAGAGACAAGGAAAGCCAGTAAGAATTGGCATGTTTATCCCTTAAGCCTCCAAGTGGATCCAAACACCCCCAAAGAGCAGCCAGCCAGTTTGGGGGGACCGCTCAGCCCCTCCCAAGAAGAGGAAATAATGAAAAAAAGTTTCGCATCATCTTCGTAGATGTGCCGGCACTGGGCCTCCATTGCATGCAAGGCCAATGAAACACAGAGCCGGCACAGCCCCACAGTGAGCAAGACAGCGAGGGCCCAGCCTCCTCCTGCAGGGGACCCCTGAATGCAAACAGCCCCTCCTCTGGGAGGGGGGGTGCGGAAACCCTGCTTGCCTGGGGGCTCCTAGCCCCCTGTGACTTCCGCCCTTGCCCACCGGCCTGGGATTCAGCCAGCTGGGTCTGCCCGTGTGAGAACTGCAATTCTCCAGGTCTTGGCTAAGCGGCAGAGAGGAACGCGCTGGGTGCGGCCTTGGCAGAGCTGGGCGAGGGGGCTTTCGGCATCTCTTGTGCTCGCACACCAAGTGACAACACCATTCCCGTTTCTCCCAGCGCTGCCTTCGCCGAGCCGGGCCTTCTCTGGTAGGCACAGCTGTTCCCGGAGTGATTTTTCCTGGCACCTAAAATAGCGGCTTCTGCAGCAGGCGGGCTGCTCCGCGCCAAGCAGGCTGGGCTGGAGAGCTGGAGTGTGGGCGCACCTCACCCCCTAGCAGATGACTCCCTTCCTCTGGCCTCTACCTCGTGGTCGGTGAAACGACTCCCCAGCTGTGGCATTTAGAGAATCAAATGAGTGGGAATCTGTGGGGACCAGCAGGAAGGAAGGAGTTGGGGAGACCCAAATTTCCCCAAATTCCTTCGCCCCGGAAGACAACCCAAAAGGGGAATGAAACATGACTGAAGAAAATGATTTTTCTACTGGAAAAGCAAACTCGGATCCTAAGTGTCTGTCTTCGTTGGGGCTGCGGAATTAAAGCCCTTGGGCTGTGGTTCAAACAGAACTCTCTGGCTCTCAGCTCTGGAGGCTGGAAGGCAGAGGCCAAGATGGCCGACCTTGGGAGTCAGACTCAAGATGGCCGACCTCGGAGCCCCCTTTCCTGCGTCCTCCTCTGCACCTGGCTCGGCTGACCTCTTCTCACAAGGGCAGGAGTCGGGTTGGACGGGACCACACTCACAACCTCGGTTGAACATGACCTTTATTAGGTCACGTTGGTTTACATCGTTGTGTTGGGGGCCACATAGAATCCGTGTGATTCCTGGGTTATGGCCTCTCTCCAGGCCCCCTCTCCAGACAGCGCAGGGTTCAGGGTTTCAGCAGATGGATTTTAGGGCCAGGACAGGACACAGTCAACATGATGCGGGTAATGACACAGTGGAAAACTGAATAGGCACCAAAACGCCCTGCTGGGCAGAGTCTGAAAGAACCGTGAGAGGAGATGGGGAGCAAGAAGCACAAAACGATGCTTAAGGAGCAAGGAGAGAGAAAGGAAAGAAAGCAGGAGAAGAGGATGGCAGACTAAGAGAACAGGCCCACATGGCCTGCCAGAGGAAACCCCCTGGAAGAGTGAGCTGGATGTGGCAAGGAGCCATGGTGGCTGGCAGAAGAGTGGCCAGTGTGGAGCGTGTGGCACCGCAGCAAGGCGGCATCGTGAACTGGTACCTGGACACGGCCAGGGACGGGGAAAGCTTGTTTGTGCACCAGCAATTGTGGAAGAAGTTTGAAGAGCCTTGGAGAAGCAGAGCAGCTCAGAACACTGGAGAAGCAAAGAAAAGATGCCGGAGAAAGACTGGACTTTGCAGGGTGCCTGCCTCAGGTGTGGAGGGGCAAAGGGCACCATCTTGAACATGTGTCTTTGGGACTTTTAGGACTGAGAATGGAGACTGGGGTCAGAGAACCACTTGTGGCTTTGAGGACTTTTCATTTTCCCTCTTGAATTCCTCTGTTAATAAAACCCTGTTGTTTAAACTGCATTTGAGTGGCAACTGCTAGGAGCAGGTGAGGGAGCCTGGGAGGCAGAAGTTGCTTTTTTGACAGTTCTTTTCCTAGGGGCTGCTAGCTGGCGGCTTCTGCCCTTTTTTCGACCCGGTTTCAAACATACCTTCTTTTCCTAGAGGAAGAATAATGAAGGCAAGCCAAGGAGGCAGTGGACGTCGCAGGAGAGGGACCCAAATACCTCACCCAGGTCACACCCTTCCTCGTGTTTGAAATGAGGATGTGCATGAGCTGGGGTTGGCTTCTCTCTGGCGACACGTAAGGAACAAGGACAGGTTTACCAGCCGGCTCTGGGGAGCGTTCCGGTAAACTACTGGGTCAGCCAGGAAGGCACCGGGTAGCAAGACCAGAGAAGGCAGACATGAGCACAGGGCTGAGGCCCACCCAGCAAGACCCAGCTTCCAGCCAACATGGACTCCATGGCCTAGGGTCACACTGATGGCCCTAGCCTCCTCACAGCACGACTTCTGCTGGGACCCCATGGAAGGGCTGGGTGTGAATGTCCCCAGTTCTGTCTGCCCAGGCTGCCTTCTCTGTGCCCCAGACACTCCGTCATGCATGAGGACCTGTAATACATCGGTCTCCACTGCCCCAGCGTGAGTGGATTAGGGGCCATCAGCACCTTCTCCCACAGACCTGCTCGTTTGCTGGGGGGAGGGAGCAAGAGGGTCCCGTGTCAGAACCGAGGTGGTGCTGTCTTTAGAGACCACAGAACCTCGCAGGGACCCCAGAGGAGCGTGACAAGAGACACTCCCAGGAGTGGGGCAACGCACCGGCTCTTCCTTCCTCTCCCAAGACATGGGAAGAACGGACACCACTTGCCAGCATCCACCTCCCCTAAGAGCAAACCATCCAGAGAAGCACACGTTCCTCCCCTTCACACTCCACAGAGAAAAACTACTTCAAGCCACTAGGAGGAGGGGAGGCTGAGAGTCACAGTCCTGCCTGCCAAGTCGGCACATGCTCGCAAGACTCCCTGAGCGGACACGCCAGCCTGCCCGGTGCCTCCATCTCACTATGAATGTTCTTCCTGAGAAGCCCCTGCTTTCAGACTGAGCGCCGGGCTACCAGAGCAAGGTTTCCAGCCTTCTTGTCCCTTGAGGAGCGGGACCACGCAAGCAGGCTCCGGTCAATAGAAAGAAACGTCCTTTCAAACAAGCTGACAGACACCCTTTGCTTTTTCCTTTTCTTTCCCTTCTTATTCCTATCTGCTTCTGCTAGCTGGGATGCTAGTTTTATGCTGAGGGTGACAAAACAGTAAGTCCTTAGTAATCCCACCAGCTACTCTCAACTACTTACCTCCAGCACCTTTTATTTGAATCCTTTTTTAAATATATAATTTATATATATATGTTTCTAGCATGTAACAAATACACGATAGACAGATAATAAGTATATAGGATATATACCCTGCGTGTGTACATATATATAGCCTCTCTCTATATATATAGATAATATATAGATATAGATAGATAGATATAAATAGATAGATATAACCATATATATATATATATATATATGGTTAAAGATATTGCTATTTTAGGGTTTTGCCTTCTTGTAGAGGAACCTCATTTACTTACGCATACATTATAGCAAGTGTGTAATTCCTTTGACATTTTATTTTAAGCTGAAAACAAAATTCAATAAATCACTATCCACAGCCAGGTTCATTTTCTTCTCTTGACGATGCACTTTTTCTTCTGACTTATCTACCCAGTTCCTGGTATGTATGGATGGCCATTTCTTCTTAACAACAAAGACTTTGAAGTCCTCAGCACTTTTTTTTGAGACTAGGTCTCGCTATGTTGCCTGAGGAACTGCATACTCACGTTGCCCGGGGTACCACGGACTCAAGAGATCCCCAGCCTCAGCCTCCCAGGTAGCTGGGATTATAGGCACACACCACCATGCCCAGCTACTTTTCTATTTTTCGAAACCAGGTCTTGCTATGTTGCCCCAGACGGGTCTCGAACCTGTGGACTCAAGCAATTCCTGGTCTCGGCCTCCCTTCCTAGGCTGGGATTAAAGGTGCATGCCACTGCACCCAGCCTAAAGCCCTCAGCACTTTGTCAAAGATATCTCCTGTATCTTCAGGGTCAGTGACAGCATCATTCTCAGGCTGCTCTCCTCTTCTCCAGTGACACCAGCTGTCTCCTGACACCCTTGCCCTGCCAGCGTTGGTAAGTATGGAGCCTTTCAAGAGCTAGAAGATACAGAAAAGACCATGAGGTCTGCTGCTCTGGAAGGTAGAGTCCCACTCAGATCTTAGCCACTTCTTCCACTCTGCTCAGCTCCTTTTCCTTCTGCTCATCATTGTGGCACAGCTGAACCTTTCTGCCTTTCTCGCATATCACCAGAATTCATCAGCTCACACGGGCTCAGAAGGTAGAACCTTCTAGAAGGTTACCTTCCCCCTCAGACTCGCTTTTGATCCTAGCCTCCAGGTTTCAGAACGCCAGTTTCAGGGACCTAAACCCTGAGCATGTCACCGCCAGAGAGAATGTGACCGGGTTCCTGCTTGGAACTAGAAAGAAAAGCCGAAGAGGTTTATAACAGGACATTTTCCAGCCACCGCAAAGGCGCATCCTTTCACCTAGTGAACACAAAACGCAGCTCACCCAGGTCCTGCCTGCCCGGCCCCACCATGCTGGAGAAAGCGGCTTTCGAGGGAAGTGGAGAAGCCAAGAAGACAGGACACGCCCGGGCCCAGGGCAGGAGGAGTCAGCAAGGACGGAGCCCCGGCTCCCAGACGCGATGGGCCAAGTCCGGGGAGGATCTGCGGGCGCAGCAGCGTGGGCCGGGAGCTTGCGACAGGTCCCCCAGAAAGCCACCAACTTGCAGACTGGGGCCTTTTCTCCTTTCCTCTGGGCAGCGCAACCCGATTAGAGGCACCTCTGGAGGCTGCAAGCCAGGCTGGCTCTCATCCTGTGCCCTCTTGGACCCGGAGACTGCACCCCTCTGGATCATGCCCCCACACTCCTCACCAGCCAGTGCCCCGATCCAGGCCAACAGGCCTCCCTTTGCGGGAAGCAGAAGCTTTCTTCCACACGCTGGACAACCCGGCTCATGGCCCGTTCTAGAGACTGGACTCTGGCTGCAGCCCTGGGAGGGTGGATGGGAGGAGCCTGAGAAGCCGAGCCTGCTGCGAAGGGCTGAGCCACACCTCTCAGCCTGGGGCGGCCTCGGCCCCACCAAGTCTCACCCGAGCTCCCCTCCTCTCTGGACTCCCATGCCACCACGTGCGCCCCAACTCCCCAGACCTCCTCGTGTCCTTCCAGCATCTGACTGCGTCCAGCGTCCAAGGGGGGTCCGGGGACGGGATGGCGCCAGGCAGAGGGGGCACCGCTGTCCCCAAACACAGCTTTGCACGGCAGCAAAGATGGGCGCTGAGTCCCAGGGGGCCCCGGTCTGCTCCCCACAGCCTCGGCCTCGCAGCTGCTTCAGGTCGGAGTGAGGACGGGTCACTGCGGCCAGCGTCTCAGAAGGTGGCGCTGGCTCAGCTCCCGCCAGGTGCCTGGCGCCGGGGACAGAGGAGTCAGCCCCGTGGCAGCCTGTGACTCAGGCCCTGTGATCTGCCCCAAAGGTGGGCACCACATCCATAAAGAGGGAGAAGCTGGAATTCCCAAGAGGGAATAGGAAGCTTGGCTTGTGGACTAGACTGAGCCACCGAGGGGCCCCCTGACCTGAAGGACGAGCCAGAAAGTGACCCCGTGACTCAGAAGGACAACCACAGAGGGTTCCCCCAACCCAGAAGGATGAGCCACTGAGCGCCCCCTCCCCCCCCAGAAGGACGAGCCATGGGGAGCCCCCCAGCCCAGAAGGACTGATGAGTCACCCAGGGTCCACCCCCCTGACCCAGAAGAACAAGCCAGAAAATGACCCTGTGACCTGTAAGGACAACCACAGAAGGTTCCCCCAGACCAGAACCACGAGCCACCAAGTGTCTGCCCCCCCACTCCGAGGACAAGCCACCCAGAGTCCCCCTCCCCCACCCAGAAGGATGAGCCACCCAGCATCCCCCTCGTCCCGGAAGGACAAACCACCAAGGGTCCACCTCACCTCCCCACCTGGAAAGACAAGCCGGGAAATGACCCCGTGACCCGGAAGGACATCCACAGAAGGTTCCCCCGACCCAGAGACAGGAGCCACTGAGGTCCCCCGCCCCAGAAGGCCGCCCTGACTCACGGCAGCTCTTCAGCCGCTGCAGGAAGTGCTTCCGAGCGCCGCTCTGACAAGCAGGTGAAGAGCCGAGCTCGTTCTTCCCAGGGCCCGGGCAGGTCCTGGCCCAGGTGCCTGTGCCCGGGCCCAGGTGACCCCGGGAGCTCAGGTGTGGCCGTGCGGCACCTCCTTGGGCCCTGCAGGCCAGGGAGACCCGAGCGCTGGCACTTGAGTCCAGAAGCAGAGTCCAGTGCCAGGCTGCCCGGCCCGGAGTGACCCGCGCTGCGAAGGGCTCATCTCAGAGGCCGGACCGAGCCCGGCCCCACGCTGTCCAGGGCCCACGGTGTGGGAGCGGCGCTTCATAGCGGAGACGGAACTGCCACTGGGGGTGCAGGGGTGCGGGGGAGGCTGATGTCGGGGAGCAGGGGGGGCAGCGATCCCCACCCCGGGCCGCGTGTCTGTGGGAGAAGGGGCGTCCAGGCAACACTTGACCTTCCACTGATGTGGCTTTAGCAGAGCTGAGGACACCACTGCGGTGACCCCTCCCTCTGTGGACGCCCAGGGTGACCGCGTGGCCGCTGCCGGCCGGCAAGGGCCGCTCGCCAGATTTCACAGATTTTCTCAACTCTGAGGTGATGCTGGAACCAGGAGCGTGTGTCCCGCAGGAGGGGGGGGTGTTCAGGGGCAGCCGTCCTGAGCCACGCACCTGCTGGGCGGCCTCGTGGGGGCAGTGGTCCCTGGTCATCAGTCAGAGACAGAAGAGCCCGCGCATGGGGTCCGTCCTCCCCGGCCAGTCCTTCTGAGGGACCGGTCAGCACCGGCTGAGGGCAGCTGCCCGCGTCTCCGGCACACCCTGCCTGGTGCCAAGCCTGCTGACGCTGCATACACGGCGCTTCTGCACACAGCCGGGACTGCCTGTCCCTGTCACCCCAAGCACGCCGCGTGGAGCAGCTGCTGAGTGCAGACACCTCCTGATGAAAGCTGTGGGGACGTCGGGGACTGTGGTGCTGACCACAGGAGTCGCTCTCCTGCTGTGCGCCATTTGCATTTCAGAAGAGTCCTTCCAGACGAGATAAAGGAAAACCTCTCTCGTTAATGATCCCTAAGAAAACGTAGGGACGGATTCACTGCAATGACCTTCTGAGACAGCATTGGCGCCTCTGGCTTTCCTTATCAAAGTTAGCGACCACGGCCTCCACTACCCCTTCCTCAATTACTCTTTGCTTCAGAATGTTAATGGTCTCCCAGGTTTGTTTGTCTTCTTTGGAGATCAGCAGGCCCTCGCCCTATGTCCCTACAGTTACCCCTATCTTTTGTTAATAAAGTTGTCTTATGGCCCTGGCCCATACTTCCATTTGACCCCCGGCTGCAGCTGGGCAATCTCTCCTCATAGGTTCATTTCTCGTTCCTTGCGTCTGGCTCCAACACTCTCCCCAGCAGCCCCTGAACTCCCCATGATGGTCTCCGCCCGCGTCACTTCTGGCTTAAGCCAGGGCCAGGGTGGGGCCTCAGCGTGAGCAGAGTGAGACCAGCCCTGTCCACAGGGGTGGTGGGTCCACTCCGCCCGGCGCCCTTCCAGCACCGACCCAGCCCAGGCACTCAAAGGCCAGGTCAGACTCTCTCGCAAGGAGCAGCTGGCGCCAGAGCGAGCTCAGCTGAGCAAGGATGGGGGTCCCTTTCTGCAGCCTGGCTGTAGCGGTGATCCAGCTGCAGGGGGCCGGCACAGGTGTCCCCACGAGCCCCGCAGAGCCAACCGCGTCTCTCGGGCAGCGCCCCACATCGCGCCCAGGGCATCACACCGAAGCGTCCAGGGGGAGCGACCACGGCTCCTGATGGGCAAAGCTGCCCCCGGCAGCAGGACGTGGGGCCCACGCCAGAGCCCCTCCGCACACGGATGCTGGCAGAGGACCAGGTCCAGGGGCACAGAGGCCAGGGTGGCCTTTCTGGCAGGCTGTGCGGTGCCGGGACAGCCGGGAGCATAGGACCGGAGCCACTGCTGGACACCCTGTGCGGGCAGGACAGCCTGGGCCCAAGGCGACCTCCAACAAGCACGTGCTTCCTCCCCTCTGAAACGCCAGCGAGCCGTGGGCGTCTGGAGCTTGAGCACAGCGAGCCGCCGGGCATCCAGCACTCCCGGGGGGCTGGAAAGTGCATCCCGACCTCCAGCACCGCCACCCCGGGGGTCCTGACCCACCGGCCATGGCAGACACACCTGGCAAATGCGGTCCTCACAGCCCGGGGGAAAACGTGGAGAGTGTGGCCACAGCAGCCCCGTCCACACGCGGGTCTCGGCACCCCTGTGCCTGTCGGGGCCGCTCTGCCCTGCACCTCTTCTCGTCTCTGTCTCCCTAAGGAAGTTGCCCTTTTCAAATGCAGCCTCTGGGTGAAGAAGATGCGGTCTCCAAGCACAACGGACCGTTACTCGTCAACTAAAAACGACAACTCGGATGGTTTTAGGGCAACATGGACAGACCTAGAGGAAATGGTGTCTGCAGAAACGAGTCGGGAGGACAAAGGCAGAAGCCACGTGGTGTCACGAATCTAGGGGACAGAGGGAAAGTCAGCAAACGCCGTGAGCAAAAGTCAAAACTGGCTAAAGCACCCAACTGAAGCACCCCACATGGAGCAGGGGGGAAAGAGGGGCGAGGAGGGGTGAATCCCTCGGATTACAGTGATGTGAAGTTTATACATAAATAAAAATTTAAAAGAATAATAAAATAAAATAAAACGCAGCCTCTGCCCTTGGCGTCCGCTGGCCGCCGTGGGGAGGACGGAGCTCGGGCCTGCACGGTTGGGCGCCTTGCCGGGGGAGGGGGGATAGAAGGGGGGGAGGCCCAGGACTGAGGCACACAGAGCGCAGCGCAGGTCTCTCAGGCTGGTCACGAGCAAGAGGGCTCCGCCATGCGCGGCTGCCAGGTGCGGTTGGCAGGTCCCACACCCCCGCTCCCAGCCCTGGGCGGGTCCCCGGCTGCTTTCAGAGGCTCCTGAGAAAGGGGCCAGGGGCTTCATGCATTGGGCGGGGCCGGGAAGGAGAGTGGCTAAGGCTCGGCCGCTCTGTCTCCAGCACAGGGCGGGGACAGCCGTGTCTCGGGCTGTGACCTGACCTGTCGCCGCCCGTCTGAGCACAGCCGTGGGCTTGGCGTGCAGGGCCCCAGCTGGAAGCCAGTCTGTTCCCGAAGCCCCTCGGGGCCGTGAGGGCAGATTGGGGCTCTTGGACCCGGGGACCCCCGTCGACACCCCAGCCCCTCAGGCACAGTGAGACCAGGCTTTCCAGGGGCCCCTGGGGTCACTCGGGGCCTCCTCCCCCACCCCGTTCCCTGGGGATTGCCCCCCCCCGACCTTTCCTGGGCCCAGGGCAGCAGGTGTGCCATCCACAGACGCGGTGGGGCCTGGGAAGGCAGCTTTTCCGGATGCTTCCAGCTGCAGCTCTGGCAGCTCCCTGCACGAGCCCCGTGGCCCCCGGTAGTTGCAAGTCAGGGGGCAGGAAGCTATGTGCCTCCAGTGTTGCCAAACCAGCTTCCCGGGCACAGGCCC
>PVHY01033504.1:0-11057 GCA_004024945.1 Uropsilus gracilis
GATAGATAGATAGATAGATAGATAGATAGATAGATAGATAGATAGATAGATAGATAGATGTGCAACCAATAAAAATTAATAAAAACAAAAAGAAACAAAGTTTTCGCAGACAGAGGGGCCAGGACGCCCTCCATTCCACATTCTCTGAGGTGACACTTTGCTCCCCAATGGGGCGGGTCAGAACACTCTTCATAACTGCAGGAATCATCTAGAATATCACATGGGGGCCATGTGGTAAAGTGAACAGTGTGATTAGAACTTGCACACTGCTGTGTTTTAATGTGGCTTTTAAATTGGTGACATTATTGCTGAGCAAAGCTATAAATTGGGGGAAAAGTTGCTCAGCAGCGCACCAACACACCGATTTGGGGTTTGTTTGTTTTTGTTTTCTTTTTTTTTTTTTTTTTTTGCATTTATTTTAAATTATTTAGAATCATTTGCTAATTGTTTGGGAGGAAGGAAGGAGAAAATCCTTCCGGTAGTCGCCCAAGCAGCGGTTGGGGCATGGGCCCCCAAACCATCCCTACATCTCACGATGTCTGATGACGTCCACCAGCCAGGTGAGGTGGCCTTTTGCAAGCTTCATTCTACCCAAACCTGCCGCGACTGGAGCCACCTCTCCCATCAGGGAGCTGCTCTCAAGAGTCCACACCGCAGCATCCGCACTGTCTTCTGCTTTCTCCTCAGCTCTTTCTTCTTTCTTCACTCCTCAGCCTCTCTAGTCTCCCTAAAGATGCTCATCTTGACCTTTTCCTCTTCTTGTTGCTCTACCCACTTGCCCAGGCCCATCTCAAGCATTTCACGATTTCAACTCTCTTTTCTAGGCCAATATTTCCGAGACTCTCCTCAGCCCAGCTTTCCCACCTGAGCATCAGGCTCAACTATCCCTTGCCACATGAGACACCAAGTAAGCCTGGGCCATTCAAACGCAGCGCATCTAGAATAAATACATTACCGACATCCTCAGATTCACGATTGCCCCATAATTCCTTTATCGAGTCATGTGACCACCACCCATGGATTCATTCAACAGTGTGCTAGGCAGTGTTCTAGGTGCCTGGCAGACGTTAGGGGGTAAAACTAAGACCCTGTACTCCAGAGACGTTGACATTTCAGCAAAGCATCTGCAGAAACACAAGCCCGAAACTCTGGACTCGGTCCCTGACATTCTGTCTACACTGCCAAGATACTAATGCAGGTTATTTTCATCTCTGCCTCATACCCTGCCACCGGTTCATCACTGCCTCCTCTCTTCCTATTTCAGCCCACCCTCCACGATGCCATGGAACCACGAGCAGTCTAGAGAGGGTGCTCTTTCTAAATAGCCAAATGGCTCATGGCCCCAGTGGCTTTACAAGGCCTCCAGAATCAACGCCCTCTTAGACCTCTTGCGGCAAACCTTCCCTCTCTGCTCAGCTCCCCCTCACACACACGGTGTACTCCCCCCAAACACACCACGCTGTCTCCCCAGTGGCGCCCCCTAAAGGCAAGGACAGTGTTTTCATCATTCTCTCCTATCTCAGCACAGATATGAATCATCACAGCAATGGCTACTGAATTGTCACTGCTTGTTTGTCAGAGACGAAGTTCACACAACTGAAATGCACGCCGCCGCCTGACATGAGCACTGTGACTGCTCGCTGCTGCGCAGAAAGGGAAACTGAGGCTGAAAGATTGGAAGCCATTTGCCAGGCTGCACGGCTCTGAGGTGCCGCAGCCCCTGCTCTCTGCACAGGTGCACAGCTCCCCACCCCGGGACTGCACACATTTTAGGGTCTCACCGAGTTCTTATTAAACCATTGAATTTTTGCCCACGTGTCCCTGCATGCTTTGTTGGAAACTGACACCTTAGGAAGTGGATAAGGCATAAATTTGATTCCAAATCAGTTTAATGAACAGGGATCTCTTGACACCATCTCTTCAGATCTCAGAATTGCTGTTCTTTCAAGGTCAGTGTAAAGTTTCCTCCTCTCCTTCCCTGGAGTCCCTGATAGCCTGGCTTGGAAGGCGGCGATGGTCAGAAGTCAGAGATGGAGATAAAAGGGCAGACGGCATATCGGAGAGAGAAGAGGGACAGATAAAACCTAGCTGTGTGAAGGGGCCCTGATCAAATTAAAATTAACAGATGGTCCTGATAATGTGTCTCTGAAAAGGGGTATCAGTAATAGGCACTGAATTCGAGCCAATCTGAGAGGTCTCTAGCTTCCGTGCCCCCCAGTCCCAGAGCCTTCACCTGGACACTTGCCCTGAGAAGTGGCCCTCCCCTCCCTGAGGACTTTCAGCTGTTGGGAATTTTCCAGACCCGACTCCACCTGCTCTGTGTTATCAATCCCCCCAGCTTTGCCAAAAGGCTCATCACCTTCCTTCTCCTGCAGCCTATTTCATTGTGTGCTAAGAAGGGTGGAAAGTAAATCCCCACCGATGAGTTCATATCGTGGCTCTATGCACTTGGCTTGAGTCATAAATGGAAACTTCCACTCCAGTGGAAGACTTCGAGATGCAGACCTGGCATAACGCAGGGCTGCAGCCAGCAGACAGACATGGGTCTCTACGGGGCAGCTCCCCCCACCTGCGGTCAGAAAGCAGGGAAAGATACAGTGAACCTGGGCTTGGGAAATGGAGACCAGAGCGTTGGCAGGAAGTATCCAAAGTTGCGGAAATGTCCTTCCCAATGACCTCCTGTCCTTACACTCATCTTCCTAAAAGCATCAGAGCCCAGCATGGGAGAGATAAAACACTTTCTTTCCCTCATCAGATTTTCACTCCACCTAATGCAGAACCTTGATCTTGTCCTCGCCAAGCCCATTCGTTTGGCTTAAAGAAGGAAGAGTTCTTTGATTTTCAGGGAATGTCTTCAAGAGGGGCTGGAACGTGGGGAGCCTTCCCTTCCAGCACACTGCTGCATGCCGCCATGCCACCTTCCTGCCCTTGTTGCAGCCTCTCTGAGCAGTGTCTTCATGCCTACGCTGGGACCCAGGAGCCCTGGGTGCAGATCCGATGGCCCCAGAGCAGTGGGGCTTCATGCAAACTCTCCTGCTAAGACATCCATGACACCTCTCATGGGGGAAGACACAGAGAAGGCCAAGAGAGACAGCCAGCAACCCCAAAGCAACTTAACGAGCAGGTGTGGGGGGCTGCAGAAGACACACAGCTGTACCCCTGCTCTACAGGACAGGGGGAGCCCGGCAGTGCCGGAAAGGGAAGTCCTTCCGTTTGTAATTTACACACAATATCATCTCATCTCAGCTGCTGCCTGCAGCCTGAAGATTACAGAAGTGAGGCTTTGGCAGTGGAGCGTTGATGTTTGACAGGTCACGAGGACCTTCTAGGCTCCAGTTTCTTCCTCCATCACTGACCAAGTCTATGAGTTCCAGTTTCCGTATTCCACAGGCTGAGGCTTTCTCAGGAGCACAGGATGGCATCATTTCCATCACCCTTGTTCACACAGTCCTGCAAATGGAGTCCATGCCATCAACCTCTGCCAGGGACAGATGGGCCAATGGCAGGTTTCCCAGAACCAGTTCTCGAGGTGGGCCTATTCCAAGGTCAAGAGGTAACTTCCATGAGGGAACTTTCCAATTTATTCCATGTCGATTAACTAACTTCCAAGACCTCGTTCAGGCTCAGGGACAGACATTCAAATGGCTTTAATTAAAAGAACAAACAGAAAGAAAGACAGAGGATTATGACCATAGGAAGCGTGGCAGGCGACTAATGTCTGATTTTGAGAAAATGATGCAGAGGTGTGTATGTGTAAAATAAAGCTCAAGGCTGGTAATACTTCGATGCTACAAGAGCTGTTTCGGGGAGGGTGGAAGATGAAGAGCAAGTTAAGAAAAGCATTCAATCTGCAGCTCTGCTTTTATCATTCTTCAGTCTCCAAAGAGTTATATACAAGCGTATCGTTTCTGGAACCCCTTGATTTTATTAAATAACTGATTGGGACTATTCCATTACCCTGACATTGATGGGAGCCCATGTCAAAGTTGCCCTAGGCCCTGCAAGAATGAGGCTCCACATTATATTATTTTGCTTCCATCTTTTATAGACATCATGATGCTGATTTTTAATATAGATCTTTTTATGATGATTTGGATGGTGGCAGAATAACTTTTACGAGGACAAACCTGGTGACTATGTATGTAATTCATTGGGACTTTTAAGATGTAGAAATTTGATTGCCTGCCTAGTGTGGGGATTTTTTTATTGCACATCCAAGTTAGTTTATGAAATTCTTCAGCACCAGATAACGTTGCTGCTCAGTAGGAACAAGGGTATGTTTGTGTGGCTTGTGCTCATGGGGGTGTGGTACAGGGGTCTCAGCTCCCAAACACTGGTTTTAGATCAGAATGAGACCCAATATTATACTCTAGTAAGGACGGTATAATTTATTAGTGTGCAGAAGTGATTTGATGCACAGTGCACTAGGGAAGTGGGGTCAAGTCTTCCTCTTTTAGGGAATTCAGAGATCCTGGGCTCTCCACGCCCCAGAGCAGGTCTTCTCCTGTCCTGTGGAGGTAGGGGTGCAGAAGGGCAGGTGTGTCACCTAAATGGGCACACCCAGGAGGTCACTCAAGCACATTGCCATGATGGAGGCAATTGCCAGGGGTTCCAGGTCTCATCAGGCAATTAATTCCTGGGTGGAATTTCCAACCAAGGCCAACGAGCCTTAGAGAAGTCACAGGCTTCAGTTTCCTGTAATACATCCTCTGGAATAAATGGTCAGCTGCCCTGATAGGAGCTCTGAAGAGTTCTTGTATGTTGTAATGTTTTTTCTTTATTTTTTATGATTTTATATAGATATATATAGATATATATAGATATATATATAGATATAGATATATCTTTTACATCATTGTTTACCCCAAGGTTCTCCCACCACCTTGTCACCGGGGAACCATCATCTAGATCTCCTGTGTCCATCCCTACCGGATTATTCCCCCTCCCCTTCTCTACTTCTATGCTTGAGTTCTGCTGACAATTTTACATTTTTCTTGTCCATAAATGAGACCATCCAGTATTTCTCTCTGGCTTATTTCCACTCACATGATTCCTTCTAGATCCATTCATGTTGCCATGAATGACATGTATATCTTTTTTTTGATTGATGAATACTATTTCATTGTGTACATATATGTGGTCAAAGTTTTGCTGGGCACGGTGGCTCATACCTGTAAGCTTCAGCCTATGAAGTGGCCGGGGCTAGGGATCGCGGTTCAAGTCCTGCTTGGGGCAAAACAGTGAGACCTAGTTCCAAAAAAACAGCTGAGCATGATGGCGTGCGCCTGTAATCCCAGCTACCTGGGAAGCTGAGGCTGGGGATTGCTTGAGTCTGTGGTACCCTGGACAATGTGAGCCTGCGGTTCCACGGGCAAAAATAGCAAGAACTAGTCTCAAAAAAAAAAAAAAAAGTTTTGCAAGTATTCCTTCATTCAGTCCTCACAGCACTCATGATGAGGGGAAACTGAGTCTTATGAAAGTTAAATTGGTTTGCCTAAGGTCACATGGTGCCTGTTTGTCTTTCTTTCTTTTTTTCTGTTTTCTTTTTTTTGTTTTTGGTGCCTATGTTTCTAACCATAAACATTCCATTCATCTGGTATCATAATGTGAAGTAGTGGCCCATCTTTGTTATTACAATAAATCCTTCTTCCAATCAGGGAGCCTACAAACAAAGTCACCTTCTTTTCTCCTGATCTGGCTATTTTTGTGATTACCTTGTAGACCACAGTCACACCATTTCATTTAGGAGCACCTCAATGACCACCACTTCTGACCAAAATCCACGTTTACTATCAGCTCATCAGCCTCCCAGCACTCGCCTCTTTCCTTATCCATCTTCGACACCACCTATGCTCGATCTTCTTTGTGTTGTGTAACTACGCCGTGTCCCCACCCCATAATCTTCATGCAGACAGCACAGCATGGTAGGATAGGAATGAGGTAGTCTTAGGGGTGACCCTCAGCTCTGCCCCTAATTTCTGGGTAACCTCCAAGCTTCAGCTCTTCACCTGTGCACCTGCTAACCTCTGAGAACTGGTATGAAGGTGAAGGATAAAGTTCACTGATTTTTGTAAGGTGTCGAATGTAGCCTTACTCGTAACCTCACGGTGCTTCATAAGTGTTAGTTCGAACCCTCCTGACGAGCCCTCATTGACTCGTGGACAAATTCTTCCCTGAAAACTACATTTTTTCCTAAGATGTATTTCCCACTCCCCTTCTTCTGACTGCTGTGGATCCGCACGAAGCCCCTCTTCTACCTGAGCTCTGTCGGCCCTTCCGTTCCCATCCAACATGCCATTTCCCACACCACCTCAGCCAACTAAACTCTGCCCATCCTCAGGGTCAAAGGATGCTGTCCATATTCCTGGACTTCTCCACCAGGAGACCTTCCTTCTCCCCTAAAATACTGTAGAACAGGTCAGAAATTCAATCACAATCTCCACGATATTTCACTTTGGTATCTTCCCAGAAACTGCCTTACCTCTCTGAACATATTGTAAGCACCCTGAGGGTGGGTTTCAGTCCTCGTTCCCTTCCCTGTTCTCTTCATCCTCTCTCGTTTTTTACTGATATCACATTGGCTCACATTATTGTTGGTCTCTGGAAGTATGTTGGGTGGCTCCTCATTGCCATCAGGTGTAGCTATGGGGGTCCACCTGCCACCCAAATCATCCACACCCACACCACCTTACAGCTCCACCTGTCTTCCTTCTGCTCTTTGGTCTCACATCCTCCCCCTCTGAATGCTTCAGTTCCATAGTCAGCTTTCAAGCTTTCATTTTCAAGCTTGTCTTTACCTGACTCTTGGTTTATTTTCTCTGTATTCTACAAATAAGTGACAATATCAGGCCGTCTATATCTTTCTCCTCCTGAAAAAAAGAAATTTGGTTATCTACCTAGTCTTATCACTGAGCCTTATCACTTCCAGCTCCACCACATTGCTGCAAATGGCAAGAGTCTGTCTTTTTCATTGCTAAGTAGTATTCCAATGCCCTGTTTCATTGCACCAAATTAGCACCTAGTATCTGCATATAGTTGAAGGGCCAAACCATGTCTAAGATCCTATTGAGTGATTGTCTCGTGTGTCTCCCTGACCTCCCTGCTGCATGCTATCTGTTTACCTCTCCATGAAAGCAGGAGCACATCTATTACTTGACTCATCACACAGATTTGTGCTCAAATAGTGATAGAGTTGATGATGATAGCCTTCCCCAGAACTTTAAGAATGAGAAGCTATTACTCCTCTGATTTTCTTCCCTTTCCCAAATGGCATCTTTACAGGGCCCCTGTCAATGAATTTATTTAGTGTTCAAAACCTTTCTGGGAATTATTCAATCTATTCATCCTCTAGGATGAATTCATCCTCTAGGATCAGTGGACTTGCTGCTGGAAACCCAAAAGTGTCATCTACTTTATTCTGCCTTCCATCATCTTGTATAGCACCTGTATTATTGTAGATTAGCTGAGGCCCAGGATTACATCTTATATCTCACACCATCTCCTACTAGAGCTAGCACAGTGTTCTGTTCTCTGTGGTTGTCATCCTGGTCAAATACAACCTTCTTGGCACTTCACCGAATTCTTCCACACCCTCTGAATTGGCACTGCCAGGATCCTTGGGCATGGGCAAAGTGGGTGACCAGTGTGCTCAGTGAATCACAGGCATATGAGGGGCACTTTCAGGTGGAAGTACTTCCTTGCATGTTGGAAACCATCTACGGCTCTCTTTTCCCTTCTGACTCCAGGCAACAATAACATTTCCGCTGATGGTTGTACCATCCCCCCAGGTCTCTGAGTGATTTAAATGAACAGAGCTCCCTTGCCAGCCTTCGGAGGGCATGAACAAAAAATAAATAAAACAAAAAATAAATCACTAGTATTTTAGGTGACTGTGATTTGGAGATTGTTATTGCAATAAGTCTGACCATTGTCTAGTGTCATCCTCAAGAGTGCTTATTGAAGGGAAGAAAAGAAGAACTTGGGATAGATTGCAGCTGATTTGTTTGTTTGTTAAAATCTTCTCTAATAGGGAAGGAAGCCAGCCATATTAGGGAAGATACTTGCCACAATGCCAACTCTTTTCCATGGTTGGTATTAAAACACCATATTAATGGAGTCCAGTGATGAGGATAAAGCAGCAAGTGGAGTCATTGGAAAATAATAAGTGAAAAATTATATTATTATTGCCGTTCACTGTACTAAAGTCTTAGCATAATCATCCCATTAATCCTCATTATGAGTTAATGAGGTAGTTGTGTAATCAAGCCCCTTTCTGCAGATGATAAAATTAAGATTGGGAGAAAATGGAGAACTTGCCTAAGAACACACAGGTAGTAAGTGACAGAACTTTGTGCTGAACAGACAAGAGAGATGATTTCCTTTCTTATTAAAACAACCCAGAATTTCCCTCTGGCTATGTCTAGAGAACATGAAGTTGAGCAGTGAGACTGATGTAAGGGAGAAAGAACATCTGAATAATTGGACTCTAAATAGCTTGTCAATGTATTTATCTGGAGGGACCATCGCTAGTGAACCCTGACTCCATTCCATTTCTATGTCCATGGGTTTCCCAGACACAGTGACCCTAAGGCTCTAATGACAGCTAAGTGCTAGTCAGGGAAAAGCTGAGACAAAGTGGAATGGGGAGCAGTGTTCCAGGTGAAAGATATCCAGTGAAGAGTGAGTGCACCCAGGTGTTTGCAGGCTAATCATTTGGGATTGAGTATTAGAACAATAGCCATGTAGAATCTGTACACATCTGTTCCCTCAGCTATAAAATGAACTATTAGATAATAACAGCTGATGTATGCTGAGTATATACTCTATGCCAGGCATTATTCTAAGTGCTTCACACATATTAACTTATCTTTGCAACAACCCTGTGACATAAGTAGTAGTATTTATCTCCATTTTCCAGATGTGAAAACTAAGGCACAGGAAGGTTAAGTAATTTTCCCAAGATCTCATAGCTAAGTTCCGCGAGGGCCGGAAACTATTTCACTTGCTGTTGAATCACTGTGGCAGACCTTCAATAAAGAAGTGTTGAGTAAATGAATAATGAATATTATTCAGATAAAACATTATCATTTGTTCCCCTAAGAATTCTACTGTTAATTTCTTCTCCGGGTTACTTATAACTATGTAAACTACTCTAACTCTTGCCAGAACACACCATTAGATCTGACCGATAACACTGATCTTCCATCTCCTCTTAAAAAGCACAAGGGACTATGACTGCTTTGGGGTGTGGAGGTGGGGGAAGGTAGTAACACCTAGAGAAGGAGACCTTGTAGCTCTAAAGCAAAAATAACAATGCAAACCAATGTGAACTCAATGAAACATTAAATCAACCTCAGCAATGAAAATGTAATTTCACTCCATTGCCTTCACCCCTGCACATGTTCACAGAGCACCTACTATGTGCCAGGGTTTCAAAGAATGAGCTCAGACATGACACTGGAGCTCAAAGTTCAGCAAAGGAGCAGATGGCAAGCAAATATTAACAGTGCTGTCTGACATCGTTATAATAAATTCATAAGTGCTTTTGAAACACAGTTATGCAAGCACTAATTTTCCTACAGTGTGGGCTTCTTGGGGAGCCAGTCAGACATGAAGGATGAGTTGGATAGAGGAGGTTGAGCACATGACATGCGGAATGGCACCCCAGCAGACGAAGATGGGACGTTACAGTGCAGGGAAGTCCCACGGAGTCAAACACAAGGCAAGTGGTAGTGAGCAACCGGCAGGCAGGGAGGTGTGGAAAGCACATGAGACCAGCGTGGAAGCGACTTACATGCTAAGAATCTTGCTTTCCTCTGTGAGCCCCAGGAGCTGTAGGCTTTCAAGCAGTATGGGGTATGATCAGCCCTGACTTCTTCAGAGGAGATCTATGTGGAGATAGTCACTTGAAATGACTATATGTGGGAATAAAGATCGATGTGGGGAAATAGATTCTATGTGGAAGTCAGGATACTTGAAATGACTATTTCTATTTGCTATCCTACTCTCACTCTCCTTGGGGGAGACCGAAGGCGCTGTCAGGAGATCTGGATGCGACAGGTCCTGATGGGGCTTCTGGTCACTTCTGATAGTGTTTTAATCTCTCTGGGAATCTGAACAGCCTTTGTCTTTGTCATTCACCATATTTTCTAATCCCCGCTCTGGTGCTGATTCCGTGCCTCCGTTTAAAGATTAATGGTCCTGGAACTTGTGCATGTGATGAGCCCATCTGATGGCAGTTACCCTACATGAAGCTGGGGGAGAGATAGGTGGTTACAGTTGGGGGTGTGTGGCACTTCTGATGGAAATGTACTCTGGGAGGGAAACATTTCTCTGGGGAAATAACTTGGCATTTCAGCTTCGTACTAGAGCCCGTTGGGGAGAACGGAGAGTGAGATGCCAATTTGCTAATGGGAATCTACAACCTTGGGCCCCCTCTCTGCAGAGAGCTTGAAGGCATATTGGCAGCAATGGTCTGCATTGAGTTATAGCGAGGAGGCTTTGGTAGAAACACGGTCTCTAAATATTGGAGGCCAAGTTGGAGACACTAAAATCACTTTGCTTCTGTTGGTCCCAAACCACATACACTCAAACGGATGAAATATGTATGAAGCGAGAAACATCTGGGGCGCGCACATCGAGTCCCACTGACACTCAGGATCCCCACCCCGAGGCTGGGGTTCAGGCACCGGGGTGGAAACAACAATGAGAACGTTGCTTTGGACTTGTTTTCCATTTTCCATGCACCTTTTCCCTGTGCAGTTTTTGAAAATGCACTGTGAAAATAGGCCTGCAGCGCTTTCATCTTGCCCCTCTCTTCGCCCAGGACCCTCCTCTGAAAGTATCTCGCACAAGGAGGATTTATAAAGCCGATTCATGCAGGGGAGGGCGTGGGAAGGCCAGGCTAACGTGGTGATGGTTACCGGCAGGAGGTGGCTTTGGAGTAGGGCACTTTGTCCAGTGCACACAAGGTGCCTGACGGCCTGGCAAGGAGGCGAGGTGTTTGTGTTTGAGGGAGTGATGGAAGGAAGCCTCCTATCACCGTTTCTGCCTGGGGG